>JAJGRW010001257.1:47773-67814 GCA_025461045.1 Carex parvula | reverse complement strand
TTAAAGAATAAGCAGCTTTTGTTTCCTTCGGGTGCTTTGATACAAGAATTCCAATTCCTTGTCCTCTATCACGCAATACCTAAATTTATAAGCAAAAATTACAAGGTTTAGTTTTAATTACAACTTAATTATTGGTCGACAATTTCAACATCAATGATGCCACGAGGCCACATAAGAGAGTTATTATTATATATAATGTACATGTCTAATTAATTAGTACATAGCACTTGCTAACAAATAGTACCTTGAAAGCATCCTCATCGGTGCGGTCATCGCCTATGTATACAGGAAGAACATCACTGCGGTCAGCAAATCCTAAGAGAGATATATATGAAGGATAAAATAAAATTAATTAAAACAAGATTGTTTATTATGAGCTAGCTAGTGTTACTATTAAAAACCAAGGAAGAGGATGTGGCATGATGTGTTGATGTGATGGCATATATATTACATAAAAGTTAAGAAGAAAAAAATTGATATCATGTTAAAATAAATATTTTATTTTGGGCAACTTACCGAGAGACTCCAATAGGAACTCCAAGGCCTTTCCTTTGTCCCATTTAATTGTGGGCCTAATTTCCAATACCTAAAAGGTGAGTAGGGTAGACAAATCAATATAACCAAGTCACATCCATGTCACACTTGATATATATACATATACATATTTGTAGTAGATATTAACTGGATAAAATGATCTAAATGTGTAATACTATGTACTTGTACAAAAATATATATAAGAAAAAACAAAAAGATGAAATAATACCTTTCTGCCTTGAGTTATTCTCAACATGGGGTACTCTTTGATCACAGATTTAACTTTATCAGCCAAGCCACTCCAATACTGAAAAGGAAATAACAAAAAAAAAACGACACCTTTAATATTATTTCCCGTAATGGAAAAACGTCGAGGAAGTTAGGTCGTTAAAATTAAAAATAATTTCTAACCTTTTCATCTACACATCTGAAATGGACTGAGGCACAGAACTTGTTGTTCTCCACCTTGGCACCAGGTGTCGACTTGGTCGTTTCAACCAATCTCTTAAATACCTGACAAAATACACCATTTTCAAAAACACCCATGTTATAGTTACTTGCTTAGTCACTGCTCTCAACATTTATTTTCAATTCTCAAAACAAAACCAACCTCTTCTATCATGGAAAGGAACTCGCTGGCGGGTTGATGGTTCGGAGCCTTATTAGCCTGGTACTGGTAAACAGGCAAGAGCAGAAAACGAACTTAGATACATATATTTAGAGTAATTATTGATTCAGTAAAAATAGTTTTGCTCTGTTTTTAAAATGAAAAATAAAAAGGTTCGTACTTTGGATTTCTTGTACTTGGGTGCTTTAGCTGGACCTCTGATATCCATGCCATGGCTACCAGCGTAGTACAACTCAGTGAGCTTCACAAAATCATACACCTAATAAAAGAAAAAATGATAACAAAACAGAGAAAATTCAAATGGAGAAGTGAAAGAGAAGGATTGATTTAGCAGGGAAGATTAATTAAGTTGGTCAAAATTAAATTAAAGTGAAGCGAAATGTACCTTGTCTCTGCACCTCCCACTGACGATCGCTGTGGGGAAGTAGCTTGCCGCGTCGCGCACTGCTGCTCTCATCTGGTTTTTTCACAAACATCGGGCCCCACACGTCAGATTCTAAACTTGTCTTAATTTTTCTTGCAGCTAGCAAAACTAACGCACTGATAATTAAGTGCTAAAATAATCTATGATCACTAACCGATTCAGACATGAAAGCAGAGTCGGGATCGTCGACAATAGGAGACAAGGTCCCGTCGTAGTCTAGAAACATCACGATTTGCTTCCCTTTTGAGGCACTCACTATTTGCTCGAACTTGCTCAGCGCCGATGGATGTTTTCTCTACACAATAACCCCAGAAAATCGGTTAACTTCCACACCTTTATTGATTTATTGATTTATTGATTTATTGATTTGTATACAATTAATGATTTATTGATTTGTATACAACTCACCATCCAGACGGTGTTGACGTCATCAATGGAGGAGGCTAAGGCCTTAGCGTGTGTGGGAGAGGAGGCCTTCATGGATTCGACCCAGGCATTGACCCGGGCTCCGGAGAGTTCTAGAGAGGAGAGAAAACTCTTCTTAATTGACATGGTGCTGCCTCCGGCATGGGCAGCGGCGCCACCGCAGCTGCGCGGAGGGAGGAAGGGGTACGAGTTGGCCACGGCCGCAGCCACGGCCATCCCCATTTCCTGCACTATAACGTTCTGATTCGTCATTACTCGATCGATCAGGGTTGCTACTTGCTAGCTAAGGTTTAAGCTGGTTTAAACGATCGGCTTCCTCTTCGTTGAAATTACGAAAGAGATTATTGCGATATTGTTTTATAGAGATTATAGAATTAGAGAGAGAGAGAGAGAGAGAGAGAGAGAGTGGTGGTGGAGAGAAGAAGAGAAGGGGTGTTGGTGTGGTTTTATATAGGTGAGCAAAGACAGAGGAGGAGAGGATGCTACTAGAGAATCACTGGGCGTGGGCCCACCGCTGAGAGGAAGTCCTATTGGGCTCCCACGTGGATTCCTGTGGGACCAAGCGTAACCTCCCGTCACTCGTTTCGTTTGGACCTCTCTTGGACTCCTGGGCATCCACCACTCCAGTGAATTGACAGGAGATATCCAGTGTTTATGGAAAACTTGCGGATGAGTCCTTGAGAATGAGAAGTCTCTCTATTAGAGGAGCGACACCTAGCACATGAGAGGTGCATTCGTGCGGGCTCCACTTGGCAATCTCCGCCACATGCGACACACGCGAGGTGGCTACCCACCGTTTCGTTGGTCGCTTTTTAGTTTTTCACCAAGTTCAAGGAATGATCTTCTGTGGTTATAGCGCTATGTCCCATTATGAAGCTTTTGTTGTGTACACACGGTACAGCAATTAATTTCTTTTTGAAAAAATACGGTACCGCTTGATTATTCAAGCATCTATTTCTTTCTAGATAATTCTTACATAAATCAAAACACACGTCTCCTTATATAAGGTCCAGACTCCAGATCTATCACAGTCGGACTCTTCACATGTCTCTTTATTTCTACGTACTTTTCACATAAAACATGTAATTTATTTTAGTTATAATTTGTTCTGTGTTTAGTTAGACAGCAAAAGCATACAACATACAACAATCTTGTATCATTTTACTTACTTTTGTGTAATTTAAAATTAATAAAATATTCTAACAAAACAAATACATACATTAGACTAATGGCACATATATTTACTGGTATTTGTGTACGTATCTATTACAACACATACATGATAGAATTTAATTTTGCATATATCAATCAATTGTATTCGTATCGATTGACACCATACCCAAAAGGTTTTTATATTTTTTTAGTATGCACCACCCGCAGCAAAAAAATACATAACACTTTCGTCACAGAGAATCTCAATCTAGAAAAAAGTCCAATTTTACATTCAAAATGTTATCTTACACAACAGAAATACTCGCCAGTTGATGAGTGGAACTAGATATTAGTTTTGCCTTGGCAATATGTATATTGTCTCTTAGTCTCAAACAAACAAAAAAATGTAATTAAATTAGCGACCGGATTAGTAGCAAGGAACGCCCATCGAAAATAAAAATGGCTCTCCCCTCGAAACAATTCACCACCTCCATACCATTTTCTCTTAAATTATATCCAAGTAGTTACATTGATACTAGTTAATAAATAAATTGCATCATCTAGCTAGCCCATTTATTAGGGGTGTCAATGGTACCTTTTTAGCCGTTTATCCGACCCGTATCGTATTCGATAAGGCGGGTATGGGTAAGGTTTTTTTTTCGTTAGCTTATTGGGTATGGATATGAATAAGAATTTTTTGGGTAAGGGTATGGATAATGACTATTTCGTACCCGTTACCCTATAGGGTTATTATAAAATCTAAATATATATTCAATTCAATTTCTAACCCACCTAAATATGTATTCGTGTTTTTGAATTTTCTTCCTTTATAAAAAACAATTTATTTGGAATTGATTGCACATTTATTTTTATTTTTTATTAGAAATGTAATTACATATGTGTGAAATAAATGAGTTTCTTATATTTAATTTGTAAAATATAATAAAACTAATTATTATATTAGTAATATCCGTTATTCATCCGTTACCGTTTCGTTACCCGATAATATTAACGGGTAAGGGTAGGGTAGAGTAAGATCAATTTTTAATGGGTATGAGTATGAAAATGTCTCCACCTGACCCGTACCGTACCCATTGACACCCCTACCATTTATGTATCTCCTAAATGGAAGCGGGGCATATCCGATCCGAATCGGTCGAATCTTTCATAAATGATTTATGAGTATTTGATTTGTACAAATATTAAAGTATTAAGTATAAATATTGAAACAACAAGTACGAATTATAAAGCGACTTAGATAATTGTGAGGTGACCTACTTATTGGTCATCGGACCTACGTGCATGCTGTCGACTTGATGGGCATCAGACCTACTTTTTAGTCTAATGAACTCCAACGTCATTTGAATCACATTAAAATTTGTGCGTATGAAAATTGAAGCAAATATATACGGATTTTAAAGAGAATCGCACACATCTCAACACAGATTGAAACAGTAATTGAACCCATCGAACTAAAGTAGGTACGATGCCCTGGTCCAATGGGCATAGAACCTACTATGAATTCCTTGGGTTTATGCATGCACAAACATTCAAGAGGAGGGTTCAAATGCCTCCATTTTTCATGCCTCCATCATGCCTCCATATTTTAAAACTTTAATAACTCAAAATTTAAAACTTAAAAATAAAAATAAAACGTTGGATATGGTCTACATCATTTTAACTATACACCTGTAAAAAATTATGATATTTCAATTTTATTTTGGTTGTCATCAAGAGCTTGTAAAAAACATACTAATGTGGATAATTTCTAGACGTTGATTTTTCAACTTATTGATTCACATAAAAATAAAATCGAAATGTGATAATTTTTTATGAGCACATAGATAAAATGATATAGAACATATCCAACGGTTTTATTTTGAATTTTAAGTTTTAAATTTTGAGTTATTAAAGTTTTAAAATATGGAGGCATGGTGGAGGCATGAAAAATGGAGGCATTTGAACCCTCCTCAACATTCAATTGATCTTACGACAACCGTTGACTTTCAAATTAAGGTTGCATATATTTCAATGCACCTAGGCTTGTATATATCGTCCGATTAATTATGAATTTTTGAGATGGTGCTCTTAATTTATTACTACCTCGGGATGTATAAATTTGGGGAGGGGCTTGTGTGTGTCGTGCATGTGGCATGCAAGGCCAATGCCATGTCGCGTGGAAAAGCAAATATATTTGCACTGCATGTTCTAATTTAATACTTGGCAGTGAAGCAAAATCATGCATAAATGCTTCTCAGTTCTGACTGTATAATATTATATATACTTAGTTAGGAAAACCTCCAGTACAAGCCTACGTTGTTATATATAACTTGCCAGGGTCTTTCTCTCCAGTCAAGTCAAATATACTGGAGAATTTTACCTTTTTGTTTATTTTGGATTTGAAACCATACGAACTAATTTGCACAAAAACACTACAGAACATTTTGAGTGTGTTAGATTTTATTTTAATTTATTTGTAATATAAAGAATTATATATATATCACTTTCTTTAAAATTCTCTTCTCTTCTTTAAAATTATATATATATATAGCACTTGTGCACAATTTTTGGACACGCTAACAATGTTAACAGGTCTCTTCTCTTCTTTCGAGGCATGCATGTTGATAATACGAGCGGTCTCATATAATTAAAATTTCAAGAAAAACTATGCAACTTGTTCAAAATCTTTGTTAATGGTACAAATAAAAAAATCGGTTGTCAGATCATAGGGGAGTGTATATAATACAGACATGCATGACTAAAAATTTGCATAAGAGAGAGACATCTCCAGTGTGCTGTCAATGGAGAACTTTACATGAACTCAGTTTAACTAACAGATATATCGATCTGCTAATTAATGATTCCCTAATGTACAGTACATATGGTGCTTAATTAAATCTAATGCTAATGGTCCATATAGCAGCTGTCTGCCACGTCGAGACCGCATCCGCATGCATGGTTTAATTATTCATCTATTATAGGGTTAAAAAGCTAACCTACTTTATCACAGGACATTTAATTGTTGTGGTTTTCATTGGTGCGTACTTGGCTGCACCTTAGTCGAGGTATGCATGCTTAATTATTAATTTCGCATCAACAATTCATTTATTAGTTTACAGACAAAAGTAAACATAGGCAATTTTTTTCGATAATTTCCTACTGCGTAGCACGTGATGTGACTATGTGAGTATCTTTTCTTCAGAAAAAAAAATGCAAATTAGTTGATTAACTTGATTATATTTAAATTTTTATTAGGCCCATCATTATCCATAATAACATTACTTAATTAGTGAAAAGAGGCAAAGAAATAAGAGATAGATTATTAGATAGTATTAAAAAGAATATTGATTTAGTCTCTCCGCAAATAAATCAAAAATCAGTTTCCAAAAACATTCAAAGAATACCAATTTTGGATTTTTTTTTTATGTACGGTACTTTTTTCTTTTCTACAAATTTTAAAAGAAAACAAAAATTAGTTCCATATCTTTTTCTGTAAACTCGTTCACTGTGATTCTCATACTTTTAAAATATTACAATTAAAGTTAGAACAATGTCATAAATTTCGTAAAGTTATATATATCATTACCTCCCATTAAAAAAAATTATGCTTGTTGACCAACCGAGCCACTTTGAAAAGGTGATAGATGCAACAAAGGAATACAGAAAATATTGATCCCAATATATGCTATTTTTTTTTTTTTTTTGGAATTACTGAAACACTTAGGTCCTCTGTCTGTGCACAAAAAAAAATGACGCAATATCTTCACAGGAATTCTACATGAATTGATATGTTTGCAATAGGCAAAGAGTGTTGAAATTCAAAAAGGAATCAATAGAGATGCAATAGAAAAGGGATATTTCAGTTTGAATCTGGATCCTTCGTTATAAGTTGGCATGAAATTATAATAGTACTGTGAATTTTTAAATTTAGTCTGAATTAGCTCGGATTTTGATTGAATGACTCAGAATTCAAACTTAAATTTTACTCTAATTACTCTAGAGAATCTACACTTTCATAGGCGTTGCATCTAATGGCATACATCGGTGATGGGTAAAAACTCCTTAATCTACACGATTCCTAAGTAACAATTGCCTCATGCTAGTTTCATGTCTCATGATATCATGAATAGATCCAAGATAGGAATGTGTCATTCTTGTAAATCTACTTGTTTCTTGATTCTGAAATAATTTAGTAATTATGATTAACTCCTTAATCATATGTGCACATACTTGTATTATTTCATCAAGAGCCCAGTGATATCATCACTCATTTACATGAGGAACATTGGTATTCTTGATAATTACTATCTCTCCACATGAGAGACACATACTGAGATAGAATCTGTATAACTGCCAGTTACGGTCAGTGTTGGATAATACCCACGAAAATGTATTCTCATGTGAGAGAAACAATCATCTCATACCTTAGAATTCCAGACACAAATAAAATATTAATGACACAAACACAATCTATATTTAAATATTTTACTTTGGTCACGTCCAATCCCCTGATTTTCATCAGGTATCCATTTGATTAGATTGACAACCCCTTGTCATATGATCTGCAGAACATGATCATCATCTAATTCAAATACTAATCTTATACCGGTAATTAATATTCCTTGTTAATTACCAAGACTAGAGACATTTTAGAGTATTTATTAAAATATTTATAGAGTTCCACAATTCTAAGTCCTTAACATGAATAATCTATAATTAATAAAATACTCAAGGAACAATATAATAAACATAATCATTCAATTACATAAACAAAACTTAGAAAACAATCATCCTATGATTGGTTTCTAGATCACAGCACTAACACTATGATTACCTAACTTGTCGCAATCCCTGCCAAATTTGCCCTATTTGCAGTGTCGACTCCACATCCCATACTCATTCCAGATCCTGTTTGCCAGGATTTCTGGTAGAGTGTTCAAACCACTGAATATCTTTGCGTTTCTTGCCTTCCAGATATTCCAACATCCGCATAGCATCAATACTCGAGTCTGTACTCCTTGGGAAGTTGTCCCCCTGCCAAACTTGTCCCAGTGTTCTGTTATCAGTTGATCGTGAACTGTGCGATTATTAAAAACACAACCAGCTAGACGGCTTAACTGTTGCCATGTATTCTGAGCGAAGCAGCACTCAAACATTAGATATTTTGTGGTCTCAATTAAGCATTCATCGCACATAACGCATGACAATACACAGTTTAAATGTCTTCTTTGCATGTTGTCATAAGTTAACAATCATTCTTGTAGCATAAGAAATGCAAAGATTCAGACAGAGGGCGAGGCCTTATACTTCCAAACTTCTCTGTATTCGTACCTGGTTTTGCCCCCCCCCCCCTCCTTTGAGCACTGTATATAATGACTTGGAAGAGTATGTTCCGCTACTGGTCCACCTCCAAACGATCTTGTCATGTTCGTCGGTTAATTATAGCTGACCGATTTTCTCCGTATAGTCTAGTGCTGTCTTCCACCAAATCCACAACCGCCCGTACCAATATTCTGTAATGTACCGGTCTTCTCTGCGCTGTCTTGATGATATGTATACCGCACATAATCTATAGTCAAATAAAAAAACATTCCATAGTCAAATAAAAAAAAACTTTTCACAGTCTTCACGCACATAATCTATGAAACCATGACAATACATTGCACATTCAAACACAATCAATAGTAATAGATTATTCTTAAGCTTAACCCAATATCATTGATGCATTAATTTTCGATCCATGGTTAATTGTGCGGAATTAATTAATCCGCTTTATATAAATTTACACAAAACTGAGAGAAAGGAAGAGCTCGAACTTTGCTTTGCACTTTGGATTAAGAAAATAAAGAAAATAAAACACGAGAGGGAAGCATAAAATCTTCACCTTCTTTGCAAAATTGCTGAATTTATTTAGTGATTGACTTTATCTTTGTTTTCCTTCTTTCCTTGTAATTTAATTTTGCTAAAATAAATAACCGAGTACGTTGAAAATTAATCTTTTCCCTTTTTTTTATGACATCCTTCTACTAGAGCACGTCCCTAAGAATCGGGAATTTTTTATCTATAGAAATTATTAAATACAGATGTACCGAAACAGAAAGAATGCCTCATTTTCAACAAATATAGAAAGATCTGACTCAATGAGTCTGATCCAAGTTTATGGGTCGGTCTCAATGGTCCAGATCCATCAATAACCTGATTTTCTGTACCGAGAGAATTCAACTATTGAGAGGGCTGCTAATGTATCTGATTTTCTGTGGCCCTCTCTAGCAAAACACTAATGTAACCTAATTTTCTGTGGCATATGGACCATTGAGACCATTGAGAAAATTAAGTTATTGATGTTACAGAAAATTAGGTTATTGATGGATGTCACATAAATTAGGTTATTGATGGATCTGAACGATCGGACTCATTGAGTCAGATCTTTCTATATTTGTTGAAAATGATGCACTCTTTCTATTTCTGTATATCTGTATTTAATAATTTCTATAGATAAAAATTTCCCTAAGAATCTTACCATTTTTCCTTACTCTGAGCTGGACGCGTGTAGACGTGTCCCGTTTTGTACTGTTCATCCATGTTACATACGCTTCCCTCCCAACATCCTCTTGGTTGACGCCACGTGTCCCATTATAACATGTCCGTTTCGTGATTCAAGATTCCCTATATATTCATGGATAACCCATTGGCAGCTGTGCAACCACTACCTTGCCACGTTTCAATGGACAATTGCATTGTGTTGTGTTAGGATAAGATCCCTCTCCAGTTCGTCCCAAGTAATTGTTGCTAAATCAAATGTAAAGTAATGATAATGAGATTGATATCTTCAACACGGTGTGTGTGTGTGTATATATATATGTTGTGTGATGATAGTATTGTTGTTCTTAATTTAGATTTTCTTTTAGAATTTTGAATAATAATGTAAACAATTTTTACTATTGCAATTAGAAAACTGTATGTTATTTATTATACTAGATTCATCAACATGCACTTTAGTCTAATTTTAATATTAATTAATAAAGTTGGGAAATTTACAAGAAATAAAGCTCCTACACTAATAATCTAATTATAAATTTACGAATCTAACAACAACAACAACTTTTAACGCGGCACTTTTATATTATTATTATTATTGTTGTTGTTTGTTGTTGTTATTATTATTATACTTTTAACTCTGAGAATGTCCTAGAAGCATGACAACAAATACAATTTTAATTAATAATTTAACGAGACCTAAATTTCATGAGACAAGTATAATACAAATATAACTTGCATACAACTTATCTTTCACAATACAAAAATATGAATTTATCAAAAGACTAATATTTTTGTAAAATCTATGAATTAGCTAGTTCCATATTGTTCAGAATTATAAAAAAAAAAACTATTTAATTGTCTATTCGTTCAGAGGTACAAAAAGAAATTTTCATTGTAACAATATTTCTTTTGTGTACCCGGAAAAAAAAACATCATTGTGGTCAGTAAAGCCCTCCCACCCCCTCTCTCCCAAACTCTGCATTCGGATCCTCCCGGTACCATAAAAGGGAATGTTTTAGAATTAGTGGGTCCATACCGTTCTTTTAACTTTGCACGAATCTCAATGCACAAATTATATTGCCCCGTGCTATTCTATAGAATACGTATCCTCTGCATTAACGCACCGTTTGAGTTAATTTATGAACCGTACGATCAGAACTCAGACCAATCCTGTCCGCTCTTATAATACACGTGTACTTTAATATTAGTGCGGATTTCAATAGGACGGTTCAGATCTTAACTCAAAATTTGAGTTAATGCGGGCGATACGAATTCCTATTCTATATGAACACCATTTTGGAGTTAATATGAACCTGTAAAGTAGTGGGGCCCACCTTGCACATACCTGAGAGATACGCGTCCCAATATATATACTTAGATTTTTCGAGATTTTATGTGTCGAAAAGTATGCATCTAGAAGTTTAACGGGTTGAAGTGACTTATTTCACAAGTTAGAACAGACAACCGATGCATAAGACAGTTGCACCATCGCACGAAATTCATATTACCTAAAGTAACTCAAATTTTGAGTTTAGATCCAGACCGTCAAATCTATTTTGGCACGGTTATTAAAGGAGCCCATTGCATTCCACCTTGAACCGTATTTATCTGAATTCCGATAGAACGTTCTGAATCTAAATTCAAATTTTGAGTTACGTCAGAAGATCCAGACTTCCATGACGTGTGGCATGTGTTTTTCACACAATGGGATTCAAAATTCGGATCCCATAAATTAAGTGACTCAAATTTAAGTTTCATTCATTCTACTATGCACAAATGATAAAGAGAACAGACGATTGATGCGTGAGACAGTTGTACTATTGCACGGAATTTATATTATCTAAAGTAACTCAAATTTTGAGTTTAGATGAGGTCGTCATATCTATTTTGACACAGTTATTAGCATTCTATTTTAAACTCTATTTATTTAAATTTTGCTCGGTCCAAATCTAAATCAAAATTTTAACTTATGTCAGAAGATCCAGACTCCCATAACGTGTGGCATGCGTTTTTTACACATGGGATCCAAAATTCAGGTCCCCTAAATTCAGTTATTTTTCTTTTTTATTATTATTTACTTTCCATATTTTATTTATGCTCAAATATTTTGAGTAGAATTATTTTCTTATTTTGGTTACATTTTAAATGAAAAAAAGCTAGACAATGTTTTCTTTGTCAAAAAAAAAATTTTAAGTTTGAATCCGAACATTCAATCTGCTACGCCACAAATGTTAAAGAGTCTCGTGCTATGGAATAATTACTTATTCCGAAATTTAATCGGACGGTCCGGATCTGAACTTAAAATATGGGTGGTTTAGGGGATCCGGACCCATGGGATCCATGCGGTTTTGGCCGCTCAATCGAAATTCGACAGAGAAATTCTTATGTTGACCGGATGTGGTCTTGAAGGTCAATGTCAGTTAATTATTTGTTCATAACAAAAGTAATCGACTTTGTACCGCATATATTTTATTTATATTTCTGATCAATGTGAAAGTTAACGTTTTTCTCTAGGACCCTTGAAATTATATAAATTGCAAGACTTATTTATCGTATTAGCATTAATATCTCCATGTGTATATAGATGTATTTATTATAGGTTTAATAAGATTACTTCTTTCTTTAAGTTCTTATAGATTTATTTCTAAATTATTTCTCAGTCATTGTTCTTTCTTTATGTATGTTTTATTGATTATACGTACCACTTGTACATCTTTACTTTTATTTTCTGACAAAATAGGTATGTAGTTTTATCCAAGACCTTCATTTCTATAATAAAAATACTACATTGCAAAACAAAATCTCTATTAATCCATACTTAGAGGTGCTATCAGGTTGGGTAGGGTCCGAATCATGTTATATTTGAACTCATACCCTAAAAGTGTTCGGGTCCGAATTTTGATCCATATACTTATTAGTTTCAAATTGGTTTGGTCCGGATCCGGATATCTATCTACCCGTAGATATTTCGGTTCCAGTCTTTCGGTTCCGGGTAAATAGATACCCATGACTTGTTTATGGATTATTGGGTCTGGTCCGGATCTGGGGCAGGTACATGTCGCAACTCACAAGTATTTGAGAAACCATTTATGTTTAAATATAATTATAATTTCTTAAACATCTCACATGATATATCATATTATATAAATTAAAATCTGCTCCAAAATATTAAAGGTGAGATAATTTTAGAAAGTAAAATATTTGAGATGGTGATTGTATTCTATGGTTCCAAAAATTCATGAATAGAATATTATTATCAATTTGTTTCAATCAGCGAAGAGAGCAATAAATTTTAATAATCCGTGCAGAAAGACAAATATATGGTAGACAAAGAGATCAAGAAAGTAATTAATTAGTTTCGAAAATTTATAGACAAAAGGTGAACATGACATTTGATTTCAATAATATGTGCCAAAGAACAATAAATTTCATTTAAGAAATTAAAAAATACTACAGATGACTGTCTTTGACTCTTTTGATAGTTATTAATATATGTTTTAGATTAAATAATTATAAATAAATGGTATTATCATTTTATCGAGTATTTATATGGGTATCGTGTTGGGTTCGGTTATGGGTTGGATAATTAAATCAAACAAATATACTATCCATTATAGTATCTGTTCCGGTTCCGATCCGGATCAGATATTAAATTATTAATTTTGTAACCGTATCCATAATTTAACCGGTTATATTTTTTTAAATTATACCCTATTTAAATTAATTGGATCCGGGTCAATTCCAGTTTAAATTCGGTTCGATTCCGGATCGGATCCGGATAATCAAATAGAAGTAGCACCTCTATCCATACTATCAGACTATGACTACCAGTTAAATACAGACAAAGCAACGTGAGGTTTCGCATAGCCTTTCTGTTGGAAAGGGCATAGGTTCGATCCTGCTTCTGCGCAGAACTTTAGAGAGTGAGTTGTGTGTGATGTGTGTGCCTACGGGCTGAGATAAAAGAAAAATAGTTTGTGGGGGTTTAACCACATTTTGATTTTATTGAATATATAGCACAGTAATATGGATTATGTAATGACTTGCGATTGAGAAGTGACGCACAGAGAAGCGACCATGAATTGACACGTCGATTGCACGTGTATCCGTGATATTATTTTAATTATTTAACAAGAATTCGAAGGTTGTGCGCGTTATTTCTACACGTTGTGCGTGTAGAATTACACGTTGTGCGCGTTATCCTGGATTCCAGGTACCTGACTCAAGCAAATTGAAACGGACGGTCCGCAATCGGGAGGAACTCAATCCGATGTCTATGGAGACCGTAGGAAATCTGTTTTGAGATTCGTTTCGTGTTAAAAGAACCATCCAATCATAATTTGCTTGATTGAGATAACTTGAGGTGATGCGAATTCCGCAATCGGGAGGACCGTATATTAGTGAGCATTTTAAGATTGACGGTATATGTATATATCTTTGTTAATTAGTTTGCTATGTCAGAATGATTTTGACTATTTTAGTAGGTTCTAATCTTGAATAAAATTAAAGATTCAGGTAAGGAAGCGGGTGTTTCTGATCTGATCAAATTCGGTGTAATGTATGGTTTGGATCCAGTATTTAAAAAACGTCCGTTTAAGCTGATTAATCGGCTGATTAGTCGTTAGCAGTGACAAAACTGTTATGGATTTTTCTGACTAATCGGCCGATTGTTTCTGATTTGGACCGTTTAATCTGTATTGAGATTCGTACGTACAACTAACTAATGAACTGCTAAATCGGATGCACTACTTACATGCTGACCACACGGTCTAGATCAAACATTGAATCAATTTATTAATTAAGTGTCATGCTAAAATAATTTTGACTTATTTAGCATTATTATGGAGAGACCAAAAGGTTGTAATCTTGTTAAAAAAATTTAGGTTTATGTAAAAGAAGCAGTGTTAGCGATGAGCATCAAAGCAAATTCGGTTTGATATCTGATTTGAATTGTTAATTCACGTTAAAATTTGTGCGTGCAATTAAATTTATAAACTACTAAACCGTACACATGAATCTCAATGTGAATTCTACTGTTAAAATTGGACATTATACCAAATTGATATCGAATTTGTTAATTAATTGCCATGTCAGAATGATTTTGACTTATTTAGCAGCATTATGAGGCGACCAGAAGGTTGTAAATTTGTAAACTTGATTTAAAAATTAAAAAAGTTTTATGTTAAAATTAGATATGGATGTACCTGTATCGACCAAACTGCTCATACAGCGATAGCTGCCAGTTAAATAGCCGACATTTTTATTAATATCCAAAGTTAATTAGAAATTAATATTTATGTTCAGAATTCCCGACATTCGCCAAAAATATCCAAACCGGTCATTTTATAGCCGGTTTCCTCTTTTTTTTTTTTAGAGACACTATGAAGAGCAAAATAATGAAATCTAACACTGAAAATTTGAATTTTTTGTTTAAATTATGAGGGATGCTTCTATGGACATAAGGACCTATTTGTAAAATGAACATATTTTCATTTTCAAAGTTCAAACAGCTATCCGACCGTTCACCATTATCTCCATATAAAATATACTTGGAGGTTCAAATTTACATTTTTTTGAATTGTTTACTATTTATTAAGTATTTTACAAAACTAGTCAAATTCAAACCATTGAATTTTGTACCCATCTTAATAAATAGTAAAAGAATTCAAAAAAATGTAAAATTTGACCTCCAAGTACATTTTAATACGGAGATAATGTTGAACGGTTGGATCAACTGTTTGAACTTTGAAAATGAAAATATGCTCATTTTACAAATAGGTCCTTATGTCCATAGAAGAATTTGCCTTAAATTATTCTTAGATTGGTTCTTTTGATTTATAATTAGCATATTTATACTAAAATACACTAAATTATGTTAAATTATGTTGAATTACGCTAAATTACACTAATTTCGCTAATTACAATTCAATACGGTAAATTCATATAAGATGCAATAATTTTTTTTAACGAAATGATTTTACGTAATTTGTATTAAGCTATACAGATTTAACTTATTTTTATGTATAAATTACTTTCTTATAATTTTGGACGAATTTTTTTTTAAGAAGAATTTATATTTCCTGATTATGTATGCACAAAGATGTTGTTCAATGTATTATTATTGGAGATGCAATATTGGAGGCATTTAGTAGTTAAAAGGCATCATGGTCATGAATCACATGGGCACTCTTTTTTTTCATTCTTGGATCATATACAACTTAGTTTGGATGAATTTTTGTTCAAGTTTGCATCACATGATTATTAGGTGGTAAAGGACATAATGTTGATGCAAACATTGTATTGGATCTTATTGAATGCTATATGTTATATTGATCACATGGGTTGCATATTCCATTTTTGGAAAGTACTAAGTAAAAGTCAAAGGTCTATATATATTGTATTTGTAATTTATTAGCATTTAGTCATTTATGTATGATTTTATATAAATAATTTAAATACATATAATGTTATTTTTAATAATTTATTGTTATCAATTTTTTCCAATTGTAAACTGTCCACTTTATTAAAAAGAATTTCTATGAAATATAAAGAGAAAAAATAGTTTCTATTTATACATCACTATGAAGACACACAGTAATTTACCAGGAATTTACCTTATTTTAGCGTAATTTAACATAATTAGCGTAATTGAATGTATATAGTGTAAATTCAACTATTTCAAGTAACTATAGTGTATTTTAGTATAAAATAATGCTAATTATAAATCAAAAGAAATAATCTACTAACAAATAATTTAAAACAAAAAAATCGAATTTTCAGTGTTAGATTTCATTGTTCTTGCTCTTTCGTAGTCTTTAAAAAAAAAAGAAACCGGACCATTATTTTATGGCCGGTTTGGGCATTTTTTGACGAAATCCAGCAAATCTAAACATTAAATATTAATTTCTATTAAACTTTGGACTATTAATAAAAATGTCGGGTTTAAATAGTTAACGTTTTTTTATTAAAGTCCAAAGACCATTTGCTTTTCAACGGCGTTTCTATGTAGTGTACTATTTTTGTTCAAATTGATGGCAATCACTCTATCCATATATTATAATTTAAAACCTGCTTCTATTCTTAAAAAATAGAAGGATCCTCTTATATTATCACTGAGTATATATTTTTTTTTTGGGAGGTATCAAATGAGGACAAATTACCGGTTAGTGGCGGAGTGTTAGAGTCAAAAGGAAAAACATTGATCTTTCGATTTTTTTTAATTTAAAACAAGTACTTATTTAATGTTGTTTCTAAAAAATATATGAGAAGTATTTAAATGTCTCATTTACCTCATATCTTATATCTCTGTTTTCACTGTTTAAATTGTCGATCTAAACAGCTCAATATGATCTTCATATTTAAAATATAGTCGGAGACTACATTTTATTTTATATTAGAAACTTTTTACTATATGTTAATATAGATACAAATTCACTGTTTTTAGACCGTCCAATACCAGTGATTTTGTATCTATCTAAAATATTAGTAAAAAAAATTCCAAAAAAAATATAAAATTTGGTTTTTCAAACATATTTTAATATGGATAGAATATTGATCAGTTCGAATAGACAATCTAAACATTTTTTTTTGAAAGTTTTGACAGGTGTGTGGCTGTCAAAAGTTAAACAAAAATAAAAACAACTTCCGCTACGGTAACAAAATTTTAACCAAAGTGTTCCCTCCTGCAAAGCTTTGTGCCCCAAAACCTAAGACAATTTGAACTTTGATACTAAAAATTAAGGATATGGATGTATGATGAAGTATGAAAAAAAGACAGTTGTATTTAAATCATCCCATCAAGTATCATATATATTATATAATATATATATATTATCTCTATATATATATATATATATATATATAATAGAGAGAGAGAGGGCAGAGAGAGTTGGGTTATGGTGCCATTGTAATGTATCGTCCCTCTTGTATATTGGACTATAAATCGCTGGATTCGGAGTTCATAACAGTCGATCTAAAGGCTCAATATAAACCTCCATATTAAAATGTGCTTCGAGACCAAATTTTATATTTTTTGAAACATTATTTACTATTTTTTAGAATTATTGAAAATCATTATTTTTCAAGAAATTCTGGACCATAGAAAAAACAGTGATTTTCAAAAATTTCTAAAAAAAATAGCAAAACAATTTCCAAAAAAAATGTAAAACTTTGGTCTCCAAGTACATTTAATATGGATATTAAATTGAACGGTTTGGATCGGTTGTTTGAAAATAAAAAACATCGATTTATAGACCAATGTACAAGAGGGACTATACATTGCAATGCACCATAGCCCAACTCTATATATATATATATAGAGAGAGAGAGAGAGAGAGAGAGAGAGTGATACTATGATACTTAATTTGGAAAGGAAATATGATGTTTTACTTTCTGCTCATATCTTTATTTTTAAAGTTCAAATAGTCGATCAAAAATTTTCAACTTGATCTTCATATTGTAATGTGCTTGGAGATTAAATCTTACATTTTTTTAAAAAATCTACTTTTTTTAGAATTTTTGAAAATCAGTGTTTTGATTTATCTTTTTATTGGACGAAGGTATATTTAAAATTTTGGGCATTCGGCTGAAACTCTCGACTCCGCCCTTATATTGGCCATGCACATTTTTCTTAGCTATATAGGCACATTAATTGAACGTCTCATGAAAGCAATTTTCTCAGGGTTGTATCTGATTATTATTTATTTTTCAGGTAAGATCCCTGACACTACGATCATGTACAGGGATTGAGAATGGATTTCATTATTAGATTTAAAACATAAGGTATTAGTACAATAAATTGATTCGGTACTTAGAACAGATTTATTAAGAGTGTCTGGCATCCTAATTTTATTTCGGAATACAAGATTGAAAAAAAATTTGAAGCAGTAGTGTTATTCCAAAGAAAGTGCTAAACCAAAATCGTAAGACTGTTCCCGGTTTATTTCTTATATTATATTCTGTCACACAGCATTATAAAACTGTTATTTTAAATTCTACTTCACAGATAATTAGACTTACTAAACTAACAATAGAATAAAACTGCCAACTACCCGACTACTAGTTTGGAAAAAACAACTATTTCCTTCTTTTGCTAGTTTATTCTCTCCCTACAGATAGGAGAGGCATGTGACATCTGAGCATGTCCACATCAAACTATACTGATGCTGTAGATACATGTGTCAAGGTTTTGACTTTTGGAAACCTGATATAAATAAATTAAAAAATATTGTTCTTAAAAATACCAAAAACAAATCAATTCAATTGGTGTTGTCCGGTAAGTGGACCGTGATTTTTATTTTTACCCAAAAAAAAAATTATTTTAATATAAATAACCAGGTTTTTAAAAGATTTTTATTTCTACCCAAACCGCTAGGAATATTTGCGGTTCCAATTAAAAATTCGAACCGCTAGGAATATCAGCGGTCTGAATTCTTAATTCGAACCGCTAGAATTCCTAGCGGCCTGAATTAATAATTCCAGCCGCTGATATTCCTAGCGGTCTGAAATGTTAATTCAGGCGAAAATATGAACCCTTTAATCGCCCTAGACTCGGATCACGCAAGTTCTATGCAAAGCTCTAAGCGGTCAGTGAAGCAGCACATTATAGACCGCGTTTACCGAAGTCCAGAAACTAAAATGGGAATTCAAGCATACCAGCGTGGCCCGGTTTTTAAAAAAAAAAAGCATACCAGCGTGACCCCTTCGTTTTCCCTGAACCCGGATCATGCAAAATCAATGCAGTGCTTCAAGATGTCAGCGATATGGTGCATTATGAGCCTTGTCCACCGAAATATAATGAATAAATGGGAATTCAATGGCAGCGGCTATCCATTTGACCCCTTCGTGCTCCATGCTCCTAGAGTATAGTACACCAAGTGAATTGATTCAAGTCTGGTGCTCGTCTATGGAACGCCAGGTGCAGCTAAGGACGGTCTTAATGATCAGGCGAGGCTTTTTTCCTTTTTTCTGGCGGAGAGGCGACACAGAGAATTAACATTTCAAGCCGCTAGGAATCCTAGCGGTTCGAATAAAATTCAGACCGCTAGGAATCCTAGCGGTTCGAATTAAGAATTCGACCGCTGATATTCCTGGCGGTCCGAACTTTTAATTCGAACCGCTGATAATCTTAGCGGTTTGGGTAGAAATAAAAATATTTTAAAAACCTGATTATTTATATTAAAATATTTTTTTTTTTGGGTAAAAATAAAAATCACGGGTAAGTGGAAGTTGAGGTCTGAATTTTTTTTAAATATTTAAATTTTATTAAAAACAAAAGCGACAAGGAATAAAAATTTGTTGAAAAACGTTTGAGGAACCTTAATGAGATATTTGCACTA
>JAJGRW010001257.1:0-40931 GCA_025461045.1 Carex parvula | reverse complement strand
AGTTCTTTACGAGCTGGCTCGAGTTAGCTACAATCATACTTAGGACTCGTTCTAACAAGAATCGAGTTTAAATTTTGTCAAAAATCGATTTGACTAGGCTCATTTATAACTCTAAAATTGATGATTTTATAACAAATGAAATAAGTTTTTTTTTTTAATTCCTTTAATAGGAAGTGTGGCAGCATTATAAATCTAGGTCGGTAAATGTATTATTAGATCCATAGCATTTTCACAGCATTACAAATCTCAATTTTATTTGCTTTTTGAGTTATCCTTGACCATGTTGTTTGTTCTTTCTTAATTATCTGTTAGCCATCCATAAACAGACACCTGGCACCATGTTGTTTGAACCTGGCAACCCGCCAATTTAATATATTCAACAAACCTCCAAAACATTTGCGTTAACGCCATTGACAGAATGACAGTTGACATGACATGGCCTTCATAATTCGAATGCATTTTTGCTTTTTCCGAAACAAATGTAACACTGTTGATATAAATCAACGGCGATGACATGACATGACTTGTTTTCGGAAAATGCAGATTAGCGATTTGCTCTCGGGTACCTCGGGCCGGGCAGGGCAAAATCCGGGACGGGTAACGGACACAACGGGTACTCGGATACAACGGGCACGGGTAGACGGGTTTTTTTTTTTTTTAATCTTATGTTTTCTGTTTTTTTTCTTTTTTTTTTACAGTGTGGGACCCACCCGGTTTGTGATTTGAACCAATTACTATTTGGAGGAGAGAAATTTTTTTGAAAAAAATGGGTTTTCGGGTAGCGGGTAAACGGGTGCGGGTACACCTGGGCGGATTCGGGTACACGGGTATTCGGGTTCGGGTACAGGTACATCCGAATTTTTTCCAAAAATAGAGAACCTGTCCGTTTGAAACCCATACCCGTGTACCCGTTTACCCGGGTATACCCGCGCTCGGGTACGGGTACCCCGGGCACCGGACACGGGCGGACCGGATTCGGACAGCCCCTCACGGATTGTGTCAAACCACTAATGCAGATGCACCTTTCTGCCAACAGAGCAACTAATGAATTGCAGTGTATAATAATAGAACCGGGCTTGCTTTTGGTAATGCTTTTTCCCAATAAAAAAATTATTAGCACATACAGGCATATCTTTTTATTTTCCCTGACTAAATCAACTCCTCTCATTTTCTATTTCTTTGTTTACAACAATATATGGATTGTTGCTATTCTGCAACTAAATATTTTGTATTTAAAATAAAAATTAACACTTTTCTGTAATATTCGAATTAACATTTTTCTCCTACTATTCTCATGACTTATTGAAATAATATTATTCCTTTAACAATTCAAATGCACCCTTTTAATCCACCTGTTTTTTTTCAAGTAAAAATTAAAAATCAAGTCATCAGAATATTAAAAGTCTTTCACCCTTAATCAAAATTAAACCAGACGATTAACTCCATTGTAGAAAAGATTAACCAGAGGTAATTTTGCCTCGCACCTTAATCTTTAATCTAGTCCTTCATTTTTTTTTTAAATCTCAAGGCAGTCCCTTCCCTTTGAGTGCAAATATCTCATTAAGGTTCCTCAAACGTTTTTCAACAAATTTTTATTCCTTGTCGCTTTTGTTTTTAATAAAATTTAAATATTTAAAAAAAATTCAGACCTCAAGTTCCACTTACCGGACAACACCAATTGAATTGATTTGTTTGTATTTAAGAACATATTTTTAATTTATATATACAGGTTTCCAAAAGTCAAAACCTTGACACATGTATCTACAGCTATAGTTATGTGGACATGTCAGATGTCACATGCCTCTCCTATCTTGTAGGGAGAGAATAAACTAGAAAAGATTGAAATAGTTTTTCCAACTAGTAGTTGCAGTTTTATTCTATTTTAGTTTAGTAAGTCTAATTATCTGAATTAGAATTTAAATAAAGTTTTAATGCTGTTGCACAGAATATAATATAAGAAATAAACAGGACAGTCTTACGATTTTGGTTTAGCACTTTCTTTGGAATCACACTATTTCAAATTTTTTTCACTGTATTTCGAAATAAAATTAGGATGCCAGACACTCTTAATAATCTGTTCTAAGTACCGAATCAATTATTGTACTAATACCTTATGTTTAAATCTAATAATGAAATCCATTCTCAATCCCTGTACACGATCGTAGTGTCAGGGATCTTACCTGAAAAATAAATAATAATCAGATATAACCCTGAGAAAATTGCTTTCATGAGACGCTCAATTAATGTGCCTATATAGCTAAGAAAAACAAATGTGCACGGCCAATATAAGGGCGGAGTCGAGAGTTTCAGCCGAATGCCCAAAATTTTAAATATACCTTCGTCCAATAAAAAGATAAATCAAAACACTGATTTTCAAAAATTCTAAAAAAAAGTAGATTTTTTTAAAAAATGTAAGATTTAATCTCCAAGCACATTACAATATGAAGATCAAGTTGAAAATTTTTGATCGACTATTTGAACTTTAAAAATAAAGATATGAGCAGAAAGTAAAACATCATATTTCCTTTCCAAATTAAGTATCATAGTATCACTCTCTCTCTCTCTCTCTCTCTCTCTCTATATATATATATATATATATATATATATATATATAGAGTTGGGCTATGGTGCATTGCAATGTATAGTCCCTCTTGTACATTGGTCTATAAATCGATGTTTTTTATTTTCAAACAACCGATCCAAACCGTTCAATTTAATATCCATATTAAAATGTACTTGGAGACCAAATTTTACATTTTTTGGAAATTGTTTGCTATTTTTTTTAGAATTTTTGAAAATCACTGTTTTTTCTATGGTCCAGAAATTTCTGAAAAATAATGATTTTCAATAATTCTAAAAAATAGTAAATAATTTTCAAAAAAATATAAAATTTGGTCTCGAAGCACATTTTAATATGGAGGTTATATTGAGCCCTTTAGATCGACTGTTTGAACTCCGAATCCAACGATTTATAGTCCAATAATCAAGAGGGACGATACATTACAATGCACCATAACCCAACTCTCTCTCTCTCTCTCTCTCTCTCTCTATATATATATATATATATTGAGGAGGATTTAAATACAACATGCTTTTCATACTTCATCATACATCATATCCTATATTTTTAGTTCAAAGTTCAAATTGTCTTAGGTTTTGGGGCACAAAGCTTTGCAGGAGGGAACACTTTGGTTAAAATTTTGTTACCGTAGCGGAAAGTTGTTTTTATTTTTTGTTTAACTTTTGACAGCCACACACTGTCAAAACATTTCAAAAAAAAATGTTTAGATTGTCTATTCGAACTGATCAATATTCTATCCATATTAAAATATGTTTGAAAACCAAATTTTATATTTTTTTGAAATTTTTTTACTAATATTTTAGATAGATACAAAATCACTGGTATTGGACGGTCTAAAAACAGTGAATTTGTATCTATATTAACATATAGTAAAAAGTTTCTAAATAAAATAAAATGTAGTCTCCGACTATATTTTAAATATGAAGATCATATTGAGCTGTTTAGATCGACAATTTAAACATTGAAAACAGAGATATAAGATATGAGGTAAATGAGACATTTAAATACTTCTCATATATTTTTTAGAAAAACATTAAATAAGTACTTGTTTTAATTAAAAAAAATCGAAAGATCAGTGTTTCCTTTTGACTCTAAACACTCCGCCACTAAACCGGTAATTTGTCCTCATTTGATACCTCCCAAAAAAAAAAATATACTCAGTGGATAATATAAGAGGATCCTTCTATTTTTTAAGAATAGAAGCAGGTTTTAAATTTATAATATATGGATAGAGTGATTGCCATCAATTTGAACAAAATAGTACACTACATAGAAACGCCGTTGAAAAGCAAATGGTCTTTGGACTTTAATAAAAAAACGTTTACTATTTAACCCGACATTTTTATTAATATCCAAAGTTTAATAGAAATTAATATTTATGTTTAGATTTGCTGGATTTCGTCAAAAATGCCCAAACCGGCCATAAAATAATGGCCGGTTTCTTTTTTTTTTAAAGACTACGAAGAGCAAGACAATGAAATCTAACACTGAAAATTCGATTTTTTTGTTTAAATTATTTGTTAGATTATTTCTTTTGATTTATAATTAGCATATTTATACTAAAATACACTATATTACTTGAAATTATGTTGAATTACACTATATTACATTCAATTACGCTAAATTATGTTAAATTACGCTAAAATAAGGTAAATTCCGGTAAATTACTGTGTGTCTTCATAGTGATGTATAAATAGAAACTATTTTTTCTCTTTTATATTCATAGAAATTCTTTTTAATAAAGTGACAGTTACAATTGGAAAAAATTGATAACAATAAATTATTAAAAATAACATTATATGATTTAAATTATTTATATAAAATCATACATAAATGACTAAATGCTAATAAATTACAAATACAATATATATAGACCTTTGACTTTTACTTAGTACTTTCCAAAAATGGAATATGCAACCCATGTGATCAATATAACATATAGCATTCAATAAGATCCAATACAATGTTTGCATCAACATTATGTCTTTACCACCTAATAATCATGTGATGCAACTTGAACAAAAAATTCATCCAAACTAAGTTGTATATGATCCAAGATATGAAAAAAAAAGAGTGCCCATGTGATTCATGACATGATGCCTTTTAACTACTAAATGCCTCCAATATTGCATCTCCAATAATAATACATTGAACAACATCTTTGTGCATACATAATCAGGAAATATAAATTCTTCTTAAAAAAAAATTCGTCCAAAATTATAAGAAAGTATTTATACATAAAAATAAGTTAAATCTGTATAGCTTAATACAAATTACTTAAAATCATTTTCGTTAAAAAAAATTATTGCATCTTATATGAATTTACCGTATTGAATTGTAATTAGCGAAATTAGTGTAATTTAGCGTAATTCAACATAATTTAACATAATTTAGTGTATTTTAGTATAAATATGCTAATTATAAATCAAAAGAACCAATCTAAGAAATAATTTAAGGCAAATTCTTCTATGGACATAAGGACCTATTTGTAAAATGAGCATATTTTCATTTTCAAAGTTCAAACAGTTGATCCAACCGTTCAACATTATCTCCGTATTAAAATGTACTTGGAGGTCAAATTTTACATTTTTTTGAATTCTTTTACTATTTATTAAGATGGGTACAAAATTCAATGGTTTGAATTTGACTAGTTTTGTAAAATACTTAATAAATAGTAAAAAAATTCAAAAAAATGTAAAATTTGACCTCCAAGTATATTTTAATATGGAGATAATGTTGAACGGTCGGATAGACTGTTTGAACTTTGAAAATGAAAATATGTTCATTTTACAAATAGGTCCTTATGTCCATAGAAGCATCCCTCATAATTTAAACAAAAAATTCGAATTTTCAGTGTTAGATTTCATTATTTTGCTCTTCATAGTGTCTCTAAAAAAAAAAAGAGGAAACCGGCTATAAAATGACCGGTTTGGATATTTTTGGCGAAAGTCGGGAATTCTGAACATAAATATTAATTTCTAATTAACTTTGGATATTAATAAAAATGTCGGCTATTTAACTGGCAGCTATCGCTGTATGAGCAGTTTGGTCGATACAGGTACATCCATATCTAATTTTAACATAAAACTTTTTTAATTTTTAAATCAAGTTTACAAATTTACAACCTTCTGGTCGCCTCATAATGCTGCTAAATAAGTCAAAATCATTCTGACATGGCAATTAATTAACAAATTCGATATCAATTTGGTATAATGTCCAATTTTAACAGTAGAATTCACATTGAGATTCATGTGTACGGTTTAGTAGTTTATAAATTTAATTGCACGCACAAATTTTAACGTGAATTAAACAATTCAAATCAGATATCAAACCGAATTTGCTTTGATGCTCATCGCTAACACTGCTTCTTTTACATAAACCTAAATTTTTTTAACAAGATTACAACCTTTTGGTCTCTCCATAATAATGCTAAATAAGTCAAAATTATTTTAGCATGACAATTAATTAATAAATTGATTCAATGTTTGATCTAGACCGTGTGGTCAGCATGTAAGTAGTGCATCCGATTTAGCAGTTCATTAGTTAGTTGTACGTACGAATCTCAATACAGATTAAACGGTCCAAATCAGAAACAATCGGCCGATTAGTCAGAAAAATCCATAACAGTTTTGTCACTGCTAACGACTAATCAGCCGATTAATCAGCTTAAACGGACGTTTTTTAAATACTGGATCCAAACCATACATTACACCGAATTTGATCAGATCAGAAACACCCGCTTCCTTACCTGAATCTTTAATTTTATTCAAGATTAGAACCTACTAAAATAGTCAAAATCATTTTGACATAGCAAACTAATTAACAAAGATATATACATATACCGTCAATCTTAAAATGCTCACTAATATACGGTCCTCCCGATTGCAGAATTCGCATCACCTCAGGTTACCTCAATCAAGCAAATTATAATTGGATGGTTCTTTTAACATGAAACGAATCTCAAAACAGATTTCCTACGGTCTCCATAGACATCGGATTGAGTTCCTCCCGATTGCGGACCGTCCGTTTCAATTTGCTTGAGTCAGGTACCTGGAATCCAGGATAACGCGCACAACGTGTAATTCTACACGCACAACGTGTAGAAATAACGCGCACAACCTTCGAATTCTTGTTAAATAATTAAAATAATATCACGTATACACGTGCAATCGACGTGTCAATTCATGGTCGCTTCTCTGTGCGTCACTTCTCAATCGCAAGTCATTACATAATCCATATTACTGTGCTATATATTCAATAAAATCAAAATGTGGTTAAACCCCCACAAACTATTTTTTTTTATCTCAGCCCGTAGGCACACACATCACACACAACTCACTCTCTAAAGTTCTGCGCAGAAGCAGGATCGAACCTATGCCCTTTCCAACAGAAAGGCTATGCGAAACCTCACGTTGCTTTGTCTGTATTTAACTGGTAGTCATAGTCTGATAGTATGGATAGAGGTGCTACTTCTATTTGATTATCCGGATCCGATCCGGAATCGAACCGGATTTAAACTGGAATTGACCCGGATCCAATTAATTTGAATAGGGTATAATTTAAAAAATATAACCGGTTAAATTATGGATACGGTTACAAAATTAATAATTTAATATTTGATCCGGATCGGAACCGGAACAGATACTATAATGGATAGTATATTTGTTTGATTTAATTATCCAACCCATAACCGAACCCAACACGATACCCATATAAATACTCGATAAAATGATAATACCATTTATTTATAATTATTTAATATAAAACATATATTAATAACTATGAAAAGAGTCAAAGACAGTCATCTGTAGTATTTTTTAATTTCTTAAATGAAATTTATTGTTTTTTCGCACATATTATTGAAATCAAATGTCATGTTCACCTTTTGTCTATAAATTTTCGAAACTAATTAATTACTTTCTTGATCTCTTTGTCTACCATATATTTGTCTTTCTGCACGGATTATTAAAATTTATTGCTCTCTTCGCTGATTGAAACAAATTGATAATAATATTCTATTCATGAATTTTTGGAACCATAGAATAAAATCACCATCTCAAATATTTTACTTTCTAAAATTATCTCACCTTTAATATTTTGGAGCAGATTTTAATTTATATAATATGATATATCATGTGAGATGTTTAAGAAATTATAATTATATTTAAACATAAATGGTTTCTCAAATACTTGTGAGTTGCGACATGTACCTGCCCCAGATCCGGACCATACCCAATAATCCATAAACAAGTCATGGGTATCTATTTACCCGGAACCGAAAGACTGGAACCGAAATATCTACGGGTAGATAGATATCCGGATCCGGACCAAACCAATTTGAAACTAATAAGTATATGGATCAAAATTCGGACCCGAACACTTTTAGGGTATGAGTTCAAATATAACATGATTCGGACCCTACCCAACCTGATAGCACCTCTAAGTATGGATTAATAGAGATTTTGTTTTGCAATGTAGTATTTTTATTATAGAAATGAAGGTCTTGGATAAAACTACATACCTATTTTGTCAGAAAATAAAAGTAAAGATGTACAAGTGGTACGTATAATCAATAAAACATACATAAAGAAAGAACAATGACTGAGAAATAATTTAGAAATAAATCTATAAGAACTTAAAGAAAGAAGTAATCTTATTAAACCTATAATAAATACATCTATATACACATGGAGATATTAAGGCTAACACGATAAATAAGTCTTGCAATTTATATAATTTCAAGGGTCCTAGAGAAAAACGTTAACTTTCACATTGATCAGAAATATAAATAAAATATATGCGGTACAAAGTCGATTACTTTTGTTATGAACAAATAATTAACTGACATTGACCTTCAAGACCACATCCGGTCAACATAAGAATTTCTCTGTCGAATTTCGATTGAGCGGCCAAAACGGCATGGATCCCATGGGTCCGGATCCCCTAAACCACCCAACTTTTAAGTTCAGATACGGACCGTCCGATTAAAATTTCGGAATAAGTAATTATTCCATAGCACGAGACTCTTTAACATTTGTGCCGTAGCAGATTGAATGTTCGGATTCAAACTTCACATTTTTTTTGACAAAGAAACATTGTCTAGCCTTTTTTTTCATTTAAAATGTAACCAAAATAATAAAATAATTCTACTCAAAATATTTGAGCATAAATAAAATATGGAAAGTAAATAATAAAATAAAGAAAAATAACTTAATTTAGGGGACCTGAATTTTGGATTCCATGTGTAAAAAACGCATGCCACACGTTATGGGAGTCTGGATCTTCTGACATTAAGTTAAAATTTTGATTTAGATTTTGACCGATCAGAATTTAAATAAATAGGATTTAGAGTAGAATGCACCGGGCTCTTTTAATAACTGTGTCAAAATAGATATGACGACCTCATCTAAACTCAAAATTTGAGTTACTTTAGATAATATAAATTCCGTGCAATAGTACAACTGTCTCACGCATCAATCGTCTGTTCTCTTTATCATTTGTGCATAGTAGAATGAAACTTAAATTTGAGTCACTTAATTTATGGGATCCGAATTTTGAATCCCATTGTGTGAAAAACACATGCCACACGTCATGGAAGTCTGGATCTTCTGACGTAACTCAAAATTTGAATTTAGATTCAGAACGTCCTATCAGAATTCAGATAAATACGGTTCAAGGTGGAATGCAATGGGCTCCTTTAATAACCGTGCCAAAATAGATTTGACGGTCTGGATCTAAACTCAAAATTTGAGTTACTTTAGGTAATATGAATTTCGTGCGATGGTGCAACTGTCTTATGCATCGGTTGTCTGTTCTAACTTGTGAAATAAGTCACTTCAACCCGTTAAACTTCTAGATGCATACTTTTCGACACATAAAATCTCGAAAAATCTAAGTATATATATTGGGACGTGTATCTCTCAGATATGTGCAATGTGGGCCCCACTACTTTACGGCTTCATATTAACTCAAAAATGGTGCCCATATAGGATAGCGCGGGGCAATATAATTTGTGCATTGAGATTCGTGCAAAGTTAAAAGAACGGTATGGACCCACTAATTCTAAAACATTCTCTTTTATGGTACCGGGAGGATCCGAATTCAGAGTTTGGGGGGGGGGGGGGGGGGGTAGGAATTCACATCCTCTCAGGTCACCTGATTCAAGAGAATTGAATCGGACGGTCTAAAATTGTGTTGAGTCACTTAGCACGAATCTCAAAGCATAAATAGTACTGACCCCCTATGTCATCCCGAGTAGGCACCGGCTGAGAGTAAATCTGGGCCATCCGTGTCAATTCTCTTGAGTCAGGTACCTGGGAGGATACGGGTCCGGGGGGGGGTGGGTTGAGTGTTTGTGGTAGGGCTTTACTGACCACAATGATATTTTTTTTTCCGGGTACACAAAAGAAATATTGTTACAATGAAAATTTCTTTTTGTACCTCTGAACGAATAGACAATTAAATAGTTTTTTTTTTTTTTTAATAATTCTGAACAATATGGAACTAGCATTCATAGATTTTACAAAAATATTAGTCTTTTGATAAATTCATATTTTTGTATTGTGAAAGATAAGTTGTATGCAAGTTATATTTGTATTATACTTGTCTCATGAAATTTAGGTCTCGTTAAATTATTAATTAAAATTGTATTTGTTGTCATGCTTCTAGGACATTCTCAGAGTTAAAAGTATAATAATAATAATAATAATAACAACAACAACAACAACAATAATAATAATATAAAAGTGCCGCGTTAAAAGTTGTTGTTGTTAGATTCGTAAATTTATAATTAGATTATTAGTGTAGGAGCTTTATTTCTTGTAAATTTCCCAACTTTATTAATTAATATTAAAATTAGACTAAAGTGCATGTTGATGAATCTAGTATAATAAATAACATACAGTTTTCTAATTGCAATAGTAAAAATTGTTTACATTATTATTCAAAATTCTAAAAGAAAATCTAAATTAAGAACAACAATACTATCATCACACAACATATATCTATACACACACACACACACCGTGTTGAAGATATCAATCTCATTATCATTACTTTACATTTGATTTAGCAACAATTACTTGGGACGAACTGGAGAGGGATCTTATCCTAACACAACACAATGCAATTGTCCATTGAAACGTGGCAAGGGAGTGGTTGCACAGCTGCCAATGGGTTATCCATGAATATATAGGGAATCTTGAATCACGAAACGGACATGTTATAATGGGACACGTGGCGTCAACCAAGAGGATGTTGGGAGGGAAGCGTATGTAACATGGATGAACAGTACAAAACGGGACACGTCTACACGCGTCCAGCTCAGAGTAAGGAAAAATGGTAAGATTCTTAGGGAAATTTTTATCTATAGAAATTATTAAATACAGATATACGGAAATAGAAAGAGTGCATCATTTTCAACAAATATAGAAAGATCTGACTCAATGAGTCCGATCGTTCAGATCCATCAATAACCTAATTTTATGTGACATCCATCAATAACCTAATTTTCTGTGACATCAATAACTTGATTTTCTCAATGGTCTCAATGGTCCATATGCCACAGAAAATTAGGTTACATTAGTGTTTTGCTAGAGAGGGCCACAGAAAATCAGGTACATTAGCAGCCCTCTCAATAGTTGAATTCTCTCGGTATAGAAAATCATGTTATTGATGGATCTGGACCATTGAGACCGACCCATAAACTTGGATCGGACTCATTGAGTCAGATCTTTCTATATTTGTTGAAAATGAAGCACTCTTTCCGTACATCTGTATTTAATAATTTCTATAGATAAAAAATTTCCGATTCTTAGGGACGTGCTCTAGTAGAAGGATGTCATAAAAAAAAGGGAAAAGATTAATTTTCAACGTACTCGGTTATTTATTTTAGAAAAATTAAATTACAAGAAAAGAAGGAAAACAAAGATAAAGTCAATCACTAAATAAATTCAGCAATTTTGCAAAGAAGGTGAAGATTTTATGCTTCCCTCTCGTGTTTTATTTTCTTTATTTTCTTAATCCAAAGTGCAAAGCAAAGTTCGAGCTCTTCCTTTCTCTCAGTTTTGTGTAAATTTATATAAAGCGGATTAATTAATTCCGCACAATTAACCATAGATCGAAAATTAATGCATCAATGATATTGGGTTAAGCTTAAGAATAATCTATTACTATTGATTGTGTTTGAATGTGCAATGTATTGTCATGGTTTCATAGATTATGTGCGTGAAGACTGAAAAGTATTTTTTTATTTGACTATGGAAAGTTTTTTTATTTGACTATAGATTATGTGCGGTATACATATCATCAAGACAGCGCAAAGAAGACCGGTACATTACAGAATATCGGTACGAGCGGTTGTGGATTTGGTGGAAGACAGCACCAGACTATACGGAGAAAATCGGTCAGCTATAATTAACCGACGAACATGACAAGATCGTTTGGAGGTGGACCAGTAGCGGAACATACTCTTCCAAGTCATTATATACAGTGCTCAAAGGAGGAGGGGGGGGGGGGGCAAAACCAGGTACGAATACAGAGAAGTTTGGAAGTATAAGGCCTCGCCCTCTATCTGAATCTTTGCATTTCTTATGCTACAAGAATGATTGTTAACTTATGACAACATGCAAAGAAGACATTTCAACTGTGTATTGTCATGCGTTATGTGCGATGAATGCTTAATTGAGACCACAAAATATCTAATGTTTGAGTGCTGCTTCGCTCAGAATACATGGCAACAGTTAAGCCGTCTAGCTGGTTGTGTTTTTAATAATCGCACAGTTCACGATCAACTGATAACAGAACACTGAGACAAGTTTGGCAGGGGGATAACTTCCCAAGGAGTACAGACTCGAGTATTGATGCTATGCGATGTTGGAATATCTGGAAGGCAAGAAACGCAAAGATATTCAGAGGTTTGAACACTCTACCAGCAATCCTGGCAAACAGGATCTGGAATGAGTATGGGATGTGGAGTTGACACTGCAAATAGGGCAAATTTGGCAGGGATTGCGACAAGTTAGGTAATCATAGTGTTAGTGCTGTGATCTAGAAACCAATCATAGGATGATTGTTTTCTAAGTTTTGTTTATGTAATTGAATGATTATGTTTATGATATTGTTCCTTGAGTATTTTATTAATTATAGATTATTCAGGTTAAGGACTTAGAATTGTGGAACTCTATAAATGATTTAATAAATACTCTAAAATGTCCCTAGTCTTGGTAATTAACAAGGAATATTAATTACCGGTATAAGATTAGTATTTGAATTAGATGATGATCATGTTCTGCAGATCATATGACAAGGGGTTGTCAATCTAATCAAATGGATACCTGATGAAAATCAGGGGATTGGACGTGACCAAAGTAAAATATTTAAATATAGATTGTGTTTGTGTCATTAATATTTTATTTGTGTCTGGAATTCTAAGGTATGAGATGATTGTTTCTCTCACATGAGAATACATTTTCGTGGGTATTATCCAACACTGTCCGTAACTGGCAGTTATACAGATTCTATCTCAGTATGTGTCTCTCATGTGGAGAGATAGTAATTATCAAGAATACCAATGTTCCTCATGTAAATGAGTGATGATATCACTGGACCCTTGATGAAATAATACAAGTATGTGCACATATGATTAAGGAGTTAATCATAATTACTGAATTATTTCAGAATCAAGAAACAAGTAGATTTGCAAGAATGACACATTCCTATCTTGGATCTATTCATGATATCATGAGACATGAAACTAGCACGAGGCAATTGTTACTTAGGGATCGTGTAGATTAAGGAGTTTTTACCCATCACCGATGTATGCCATTAGATGCAACGCCTATGAAAGTGTAGATTCTCTAGAGTAATTAGAGTAAAATTTAAGTCTGAATTCTGAGTCATTCAATCATAATCCGAGCTAATTCAGACTAAATTTAAAAATTCACAGTGCTATTATAATTTCATGCCAACTTATAACGAAGGATCCAGATTCAAACTGAAATATCCCTTTTCTATTGCATCTCTATTGATTCCTTTTTGAATTTCAACACTCTTTGCCTATTGCAAACATATCAATTCATGTAGAATTCCTGTGAAGATATTGCGTCATTTTTTTTTGTGCACAGACAGAGGACCTAAGTGTTTCAGTAATTCCAAAAAAAAAAAAAAATAGCATATATTGGGATCAATATTTTCTGTATTCCTTTGTTGCATCTATCACCTTTTCAAAGTGGCTCGGTTGGTCAACAAGCATAATTTTTTTTAATGGGAGGTAATGATATATATAACTTTACGAAATTTATGACATTGTTCTAACTTTAATTGTAATATTTTAAAAGTATGAGAATCACAGTGAACGAGTTTACAGAAAAAGATATGGAACTAATTTTTGTTTTCTTTTAAAATTTGTAGAAAAGAAAAAAGGTACCGTACATAAAAAAAAAAAGTCCAAAATTGGTATTCTTTGAATGTTTTTGGAAACTGATTTTTGATTTATTTGCGGAGAGACTAAATCAATATTCTTTTTAATACTATCTAATAATCTATCTCTTATTTCTTTTCCTCTTTTCACTAATTAAGTAATGTTATTATGGATAATGATGGGCCTAATAAAAATTAACTAATTTGCATTTTTTTTCTGAAGAAAAGATACTCACATAGTCACATCACGTGCTACGCAGTAGGAAATTATCGAAAAAAATTGCCTATGTTTACTTTTGTCTGTAAACTAATAAATGAATTGTTGATGCGAAATTAATAATTAAGCATGCATACCTCGACTAAGGTGCAGCCAAGTACGCACCAATGAGAACCACAACAATTAAATGTCCTGTGATAAAGTAGGTTAGCTTTTTAACCCTATAATAGATGAATAATTAAACCATGCATGCGGAATTGCGGATGCGGTCTCGACGTGGCAGACAGCTGCTATATGGACCATTAGCATTAGATTTAATTAAGCACCATATGTACTGTACATTAGGGAATCATTAATTAGCAGATCGATATATCAGTTAGTTAAACTGAGTTCATGTAAAGTTCTCCATTGACAGCACACTGGAGATGTCTCTCTCTTATGCAAATTTTTAGTCATGCATGTCAGTATTATATACACTCCCCTATGATCTGACAACCGATTTTTTTATTTGTACCATTAACAAAGATTTTGAACAAGTTGCATAGTTTTTCTTGAAATTTTAATTATATGAGACCGTTCGTATTATCAACATGCTTGCCTCGAAAGAAGAGAAGAGACCTGTTAACATTGTTAGCGTGTCCAAAAATTGTGCACAAGTGCTATATATATATAATTTTAAAGAAGAGAAGAGAATTTTAAAGAAAGTGATATATATATAATTCTTTATATTACAAATAAATTAAAATAAAATCTAACACACTCAAAATGTTCTGTAGTGTTTTTGTGCAAATTAGTTCGTATGGTTTCAAATCCAAAATAAACAAAAAGGTAAAATTCTCCAGTATATTTGACTTGACTGGAGAGAAAGACCCTGGCAAGTTATATATAACAACGTAGGCTTGCACTGGAGGTTTTCCTAACTAAGTATAATATTATACAGTCAGAACTGAGAAGCATTTATGCATGATTTTGCTTCACTGCCAAGTATATATTAAATTAGAACATGCAGTGCAAATATATTTGCTTTTCCACGCGACATGGCATTGGCCTTGCATGCCACATGCACGACACACACAAGCCCCTCCCCAAATTTATACATCCCGAGGTAGTAATAAATTAAGAGCACCATCTCAAAAATTCATAATTAATCGGACGATATATACAAGCCTAGGTGCATTGAAATATATGCAACCTTAATTTGAAAGTCAACGTTGTCGTAAGATCAATTGAATGTTTGTGCATGCATAAACCCAAGGAATTCATAGTAGGTTCTATGCCCATTGGACTAGGGCATCGTACCTACTTTAGTTTGATGGGTTCAATTACTGTTCGATCTGTATTGAGATGTGTGCACTTCTCTTTAAAATCCATATATATTTGCTTCAATTTTCATACGCACAAATTTTAATGTGATTCAAATGACGTTGGAGTTCATTAGACTAAAAAGTAAGTCTGATGCCCATCAAGTCGACAGCATGTACGTAGGTCCGATGACAAATAAGTAGGTCACCTCACAATTATCTAAGTCGCTTTATAATTCGTACTTGTTGTTTCAATATTTATACTTAATACTTTAATATTTGTACAAATCAAATACTCATAAATCATTTATGAAATATTCGACCGATTCGGATCGGATATGCCCCGCTTCCATTTAGGAGATACATAAATGGGCTAGCTAGATGATGCAATTTATTTATTAACTAGTATCAATGTAACTACTTGGATGTAATTTAAGAGAAAAATGGTATGGAGGTGGTGAATTGTTTCGAGGGGAGAGCCATTTTTATTTTCGATGGGCGTTCCTTGCTACTAATCCGGTCGCTAATTTAATTACATTTTTTTGTTTGTTTGAGACTAAGAGACAATATACATATTGCCAAGGCAAAACTAATATCTAGTTCCACTCATCAACTGGCGAGTATTTCTGTTGTGTAAGATAACATTTTGAATGTAAAATTGGACTTTTTTCTAGATTGAGATTCTCTGTGACGGAAGTGTTATGTATTTTTTTTTGCTGCGGGTGCATACTAAAAAAATATAAAAACCTTTTGGGTATGGTGTCAATCGATACGAATACAATTGATTGATATATGCAAAATTAAATTCTATCATGTATGTGTTGTAATAGACACGTACACAAATACCAGTAAATACATATATGTGCCATAAGTCTAATGTATGTATTGTTTTGTTAGAGTATTTTATTAATTTTAAATTACACAAAAGTAAGTAAAATGATACAAGATTGTTGTATGTTGTATGCTTTTGCCGATGAAGATAATAATTCATGTAGTTAGGTAAAATATGCGATATAAGTTTATTATCTAATTTTAATATTACAAACAAAATATGAATTATGATTAAGATCACTTCGGTAAGATTTTATCGTTAAATAAATTATTTAGTCTTCATTTGTTTTGATAGAACGAAATAACAATTGACATTTATTGTATTTAAAGTAATATCTCTGTACAAAAATAATTTTCCAACAAAATTTGATATTGCTGTCTAACTAAACACAGAACAAATTATAACTAAAATAAATTACATGTTTTATGTGAAAAGTACGTAGAAATAAAGAGACATGTGAAGAGTCCGACTGTGATAGATCTGGAGTCTGGACCTTATATAAGGAGACGTGTGTTTGATTTATGTAAGAATTATCTAGAAAGAAATAGATGCTTGAATAATCAAGCGGTACCGTATTTTTCAAAAAGAAATTAATTGCTGTACCGTGTGTACACAACAAAAGCTTCATAATGGGACATAGCGCTATAACCACAGAAGATCATTCCTTGAACTTGGTGAAAAACTAAAAAGCGACCAACGAAACGGTGGGTAGCCACCTCGCGTGCGTCGCATGTGGCGGAGATTGCCAAGTGGAGCCCGCACGAATGCACCTCTCATGTGCTAGGTGTCGCTCCTCTAATAGAGAGACTTCTCATTCTCAAGGACTCATCCACAAGTTTTCCATATACACTGACTGGATATCTCCTGTCGATTTCACTGGAGTGGTGGATGCCCAGGAGTCCAAGAGAGGTCCAAACGAAACGAGTGACGGGAGGTTACGCTTGGTCCCACAGGAATCCACGTGGGAGCCCAATAGGACTTCCTCTCAGCGGTGGGCCCACGCCCAGTGATTCTCTAGTAGCATCCTCTCCTCCTCTGTCTTTGCTCACCTCTATAAAACCACACCAACACCCCTTCTCTTCTTCTCTCCACCACCACTCTCTCTCTCTCTCTCTCTCTCTCTCTCTAATTCTATAATCTCTATAAAACAATATCGCAATAATCTCTTTCGTAATTTCAAACGAAGAGGAAGCGATCGTTAAACCAGCTTAAACCTTAGCTAGCAAGTAGCAACCCTGATCGATCGAGTAATGACGAATCAGAACGTTATAGTGCAGGAAATGGGGATGGCCGTGGCTGCGGCCGTGGCCAACTCGTACCCCTTCCTCCCTCCGCGCAGCTGCGGTGGCGCTGCTGCCCATGCCGGAGGCAGTACCATGTCAATTAAGAAGAGTTTTCTCTCCTCTCTAGAACTCTCCGGAGCCCGGGTCAATGCCTGGGTCGAATCCATGAAGGCCTCCTCTCCCACACACGCTAAGGCCTTAGCCTCCTCCATTGATGACGTCAACACCGTCTGGATGGTGAGTTGTATACAAATCAATAAATCATTAATTGTATACAAATCAATAAATCAATAAAGGTGTGGAAGTTAACGATTTTCTGGGGTTATTGTGTAGAGAAAACATCCATCGGCGCTGAGCAAGTTCGAGCAAATAGTGAGTGCCTCAAAAGGGAAGCAAATCGTGATGTTTCTAGACTACGACGGGACCTTGTCTCCTATTGTCGACGATCCCGACTCTGCTTTCATGTCTGAATCGGTTAGTGATCATAGATTATTTTAGCACTTAATTATCAGTGCGTTAGTTTTGCTAGCTGCAAGAAAAATTAAGACAAGTTTAGAATCTGACGTGTGGGGCCCGATGTTTGTGAAAAAACCAGATGAGAGCAGCAGTGCGCGACGCGGCAAGCTACTTCCCCACAGCGATCGTCAGTGGGAGGTGCAGAGACAAGGTACATTTCGCTTCACTTTAATTTAATTTTGACCAACTTAATTAATCTTCCCTGCTAAATCAATCCTTCTCTTTCACTTCCTCCATTTGAATTTTCCTCTGTTTTGTTTATCATTTTTTCTTGTTTTCTTTTATTAGGTGTATGATTTTGTGAAGCTCACTGAGTTGTACTACGCTGGTAGCCACGGCATGGATATCAGAGGTCCCGCTAAAGCACCCAAGTACAAGAAATCCAAAGTACGAACCTTTTTATTTTTTCTCTTTTCTTTTTCATTTTAAAAACAGAGCAAAACTATTTTTCCTGAATTAATAATTACTCTATATATATGTATCTAAGTTTGTTTTCTGCTCTTGCCTGTTTACCAGTACCAGGCTAATAAGGCTCCGAACCATCAACCCGCCAGCGAGTTCCTTTCCATGATAGAAGAGGTTGGTTTTGTTTTGAGAATTGAAAATAAATGTTGAGGGCAGTGACTAAGCAAGTAACTATAACATGGGTGTTTTTGAAAATGGTGTATTTTGTCAGGTATTTAAGAGATTGGTTGAAACGACCAAGTCGACACCTGGTGCCAAGGTGGAAAACAACAAGTTCTGTGCCTCAGTCCATTTCAGATGTGTAGAAGAAAAGGTTAGAAATTATTTTTAATTTTAACGACCTAACATCCTCGACGTTTTTCCATTACTGGAAATAATATTAAAGGTGTCGTTTTTTTTTTTTTTTTACTTCCTTTCCAGTATTGGAGTGACTTGGCTGGTAAAGTTAAATCTGTGATCAAAGAGTACCCCATGTTGAGAATAACTCAAGGCAGAAAGGTATTATTTCATCTTTTTGTTTTTTCTTATATATATTTTTGTACAAGTACATAGTATTACACATTTAGATCATTTTATCCAGTTAATATACTACAAATATGTATATGTATATATATCAAGTGTGACATGGATGTGACTTGGTTATATTGATTTGTCTACCCTACTCACCTTTTAGGTATTGGAAATTAGGCCCACAATTAAATGGGACAAAGGAAAGGCCTTGGAGTTCCTATTGGAGTCTCTTGGTAAGTTGCCCAAAATAAAATATTTAACATGATATCAATTTTTTTTCTTTTTAACTTTTATGTAATATATATGCCATCACATCAACACATCATGCCACATCCTCTTCCTTGGTTTTTAATAGTAACACTAGCTAGCTCATAATAAACAATCTTGTTTTAATTAATTTTATCCTTGATATCTCTCTTAGGATTTGCTGACCGCAGTGATGTTCTTCCTGTATACATAGGCGATGACCGCACCGATGAGGATGCTTTCAAGGTACTATTTGTTAGCAAGTGCTATGTACTAATTAATTAGACATGATTACATTATATATATAATAATAACTCTCTTATGTGGCCTCGTGGCATCATTGATGTTGAAATTGTCGACCAATAATTAAGTTGTAATTAAAACTAAACCTTGTAATTTTTGCTTATAAATTTAGGTATTGCGTGATAGAGGACAAGGAATTGGAATTCTTGTATCAAAGCACCCGAAGGAAACAAAAGCTGCTTATTCTTTAAAAGAACCAACTGAGGTGTGTGTGTGTGTGTGTTAATTTGTTTTCATCTTATTACTTGTGTTTCCACTTCAGGACCACACTAGATGTGTTAGTCTCTCCTTTATTATTTTCTCTGTTGTGTGCATTAATTAGTCTCTACTCCATATGGGGGTTATATATAGGGCATTTTGTTTCTTTTTGGTATGTTTGTGTTTTGCGTTTAAATTCTCATAATAATATCGGCAACTGGTACGTGCAGGTAATGGACTTTTTAACGCGGCTAGTTGACTGGAAGCGGCTCACCTTAAATGATGAACCGACTGCGTATAAAGACAAAATTTGGGTAGGACCAACCTCTACTGTTCGGTAGTTATTATGTATTCCTCTGACTGAGGAAACAGAGACAATCAGAGAATAGCTCCAAAAATAAGTTGCCTTTTGTAGCTCTCCACTATTCTAATTTTTGCTTTTAATTTTTTTTTTCTTGGGGCCATGTAAGCATACAACATGCCATGCTCTCTAACCCTAACTCAGGAGCACCATGTACCACCGTTGTGAATAGATTAATTAGATCTCTATAAATTGAAAATATGAAAAAGCATAAGCATTATTTTCTATTTATGGAGTTCTTTTAGGATTTTTTTTCTTTTGTATAAATTAGATATCTATTAATTATTTTCTCTGTCTGAGATGTTGTTAATAAGAGAAAGTACAATAAATTCACTACTTGACTAACTACTAACACTTCAAGAATGGAACAGTATACCCTCGCAGATATTCCCGTCACTAATAGAAAAAATACTTTTATGTTGGTATACTTTCGCAGATAGTCACTTTTTACTCTCGCAGCTATTGTTGAAACATTCTTATAGTGTAACAGTGGAGGATATAAAATTATATTATATGATTTAACACGCCGAGTTCTTCCTCAATACAAAATGAGAAATGCTCAATAAAAATGAGAAATGCTAATAGAACATCAAAGACAATTTTCTACCTACATCGCACAAGTAAAAACAAGCGTCAAGATCTCTGCTGATGTTGTAGATTGCTGCGCTATATGCTCGTAGATATTTTTACTTTGCATTGTAAAGAGTTTATCTATATTAGTAGATATTTAAAATCCCAAGTTAAATTTGCATTGTTAGATGTTAAGGATCGGAGCTTCATTTTTATTATCTTGAACTCTAGATGCTAAAAACTAAAATTCTCAGCATTATAAATCTGTTATAAATGCTTGTACTTTGTATTAGGATCTGAAAAATCTATGTGTTAAGAATAAAACAATTAAGCACATTTAATGAGAATTGAAATCTATGGGTTAAGAATAAACCAATATAAATACTTTTTAGGTTCTAATTTTCTTTCTTATTTTTCTGAACTTCAGGTGTTAGAATCTGAAAATTAAATCTATGTGTTAAGAATAAACCTATCAAGAGTCCACACTTCAATTCTTTAATATTCGAAATTAGAATTCATATTCTCATTATTCTCTTAGTTAGAACCTACAACGCTAAATATTAATAAAGATCGATAATGAGATGTTTATAGCTGTATAGTCTGATATTAAATGTTCCAATTAGTATCCAACTTGTCTGTAAAATTCTAAATTTTGTAACTGATCATGATAGTCCGGCACGTGATAAAAAATGACAAGAAACAAAAAAAAGACACAAGAAATTAGTCAAAAAGGTCAAAGCTAGAGAAGGGGAAAGCAGGAATTCATTTTTTTTTTTTAAAGATTTGAAAATTGGAGGCAGTAGGAAATTATGTTCGGCAATGTAATTTTTGATGAGAATATGAAATATCAATTTGTTAATTTTTAAGTTGAAACTATTTATGAAAAAAATTAGAACATAAGAGTTCGGCATGTACATGAAAAATATTTCAGAAGGTTATTTTTTTCTTTCCTTTTACAATTAAATTTTTATAGAAGATATTATACTAACATCAAACTATGTTAAGTGAATAGATACCAATTGATCCGGATTATATCAGACTTTTTTATTTTTAAAATGCTTGATAGAGATTATCAAGTTGTATTAAATAAATGTATTTACATCATATATATATTTACACAATATAAAAAAAACTATCTATTCTCACAATATTTTAGTATTCATCAACACTATGCTATTTGTTGCACTGCACTGGTCATCTTGCAAAACCGTCCTCATAGTGCCATCTCCGCAATAATCTTACTAGCCAGTAATGCCAGTGGCATAATCGAACCTCTGAAGACTGCCTCATTTTGTTGCTTCCACACATGCCACAACACACATATGAATTTTGTTGCCCATTCCCTTTTCCCTTTTTTCCCTCCCAATGTCATGTTTGAAGAAATGACCTATGTCTACGAAAAATGGATCAAAATCTGCTCATTTTCTTAGGTGCTTATATAGATCAACCAAGTGCTTATATAGAGCAACCAGGTGTTTATATAGAAGACTTAGACCGCTGCTCTCCAATTAACTCTAGTGAACCCACTCTTTTAAGATAGCGGACCTCATTCTCTGCTCCTTTTGAAGAGAGAAAATGAGAGAAAAGGGGAAGATGAAGACCCTCCTTTTTTTTATAGAAAAGGAGCAAATCTCATCCCCTACGAAACGAGTCCCCTCTTCTCAACAGTGCCATACTCAACCCTACTTCAGACTTACTTTCTTTTTTTCAAACTTGACAGCGACTGTCAAAAGTTGCATATTATATTCTTAAAAAATTTAATGTGCATTGACTTCAAAAATTTCAAAATGGAAACTTAACTTGAAAATTAGCTTAATGTATTTGAAAAGCCTTGTTTGTTTAGTTCTGAACTTGCACAATTGTGTCAATTAAAACATTTTGTACTATTCAATTATGTTTCGCTTGATTAATTTTAACCTTGTGTTTGATCGATTCTTGTACAGTTCAATATTATTAATCATATTTTAATTTAAACACAAATTATACTTATATCTAAAATTGTACATCACAGAAATATTAAATAAAGTACAGAAAATAGAAAATACATAAAACAAAACTTCGTATGATAGTTTGGCATAATACAAGTATTGCGCGCAAGACATTTTTAATTCGTATCCTCTGAGTTAACTCAAATTTTGAGTTAAGATCTCAACCGTCCGATTTAAATCCATACTTGTGCGTTTTAGACGTGATCAGCTGGATTAGTCTGAATTTTAATTGTACGGTCTGAAAATTAACTCAAACAGTACATTAATGAACATGATGCGGATTTTGGTCCAGTTTGATTTTAAATTTCCCAAGAAATCTCAAGCAAGGAATGAGAAAAATACCTCTTGGATAAAGAAAATGGGAATGAAAACTGGGCGATGCGATTAAATATCCATAAGTTAATTTTTTCCAGCAAAATCAATGGGAATTGGGAAATGATCTGCTGAACATGTACTCAATTTTTAATGAAGGTCAGTGACATAAATTTGCAGTTACTATATCATAATTGTAACCTTAATTTAATATTTTTAGAAGCTTGGTGTCACAATGAGCAATTTTTGGAAGTCAATGATATTAATATTAAGAAATTGTATATAACTTTAATTTAATAATTGTAACTTATTATATCATAATTGCAACTTTAATATAATATTAAGAAATTTGGTGCCACAATGATTAACTTTTCTGGAAAATTGCATCTATTCCTAGTCTGTGGGAAAACAGGCAAAAGTAGCTTGCATACAAATTACCAAGGTAACCAATTTACACCCCTTAATTTTACCTGTGGTAAGTGATTGTTACCTTGTTGTCTATACTTTTTCTAGGCATATTAGTTGACCAGATTTGACTACTTACAAAAGCTAGATAGTTCTTGGAATAGTAGAAGAGGAGTCTCATTGGACAAAAAAACTAAGAAAAGAGGAATCTGACCAATCAATCAATCAATCATACTAATTTGGATTTAAATGCTACCTTGTCATCTCTATCTAGTTAGCATTCATATATCTACCAACCACAAAATCCATCTCATAAACACAAAAATATCATAACCTCTTCTTCTTGATGGTTACAATCAGACAGGTTGGAAGGACCCCCCTCTCTCTAAATGGTCCTTTTATTCAATTATCTGTTTGTTAACTTTTATTTTTATTTTGGCTTTATGTTGTGGTTCTTTTCTTATGCTGTCCTTTGGCAATGAATGAATGGAGCTTGAAAATGAGTACAGATGCTTTTAGGCGAAAGCAATGTGCATGACTGCATGTGCACTTTATGATTAAATAATGTGTACTGAATTGGTACCGGTTGCTTCAGTGGTAGTACCGTAGTAGTACCTCTTAAATTAAATCATCCTTATTAGCTAGTGATTGTGTACTCCTTTAGAAAGAATTCTCATTAATGAAATACTTTGAAGTTGCTTCTTAATTTGGAGCTTTACATTATAGTTCTATGCTTTGTAATAATTTGTTTTGTACTAGCTAGCTTGTAAAATTTTACTTGTTGATCAAGGAATTTTATTATGATTTGGCTTAGTGTTATTTTAAAATTCATTTAGCATCTTATATATATAGTTAATATTGGATCCATCCAATAAAACATCTAGTTGCTGCCGAGAACATGTCAATAAAAAAACAAGCAGGGAAAGATAGGTGTAGACCTATACCACATATATAGGCATGCCTATCTTAGTGCATCAATAGTTATATAAACTGCTTAATGCTTAGCAATTAATTAACAACTTAATTAAGTTGCTTCCTACCATGCACATTGTCTCCATTCACCAAACAATGAGAAATGTACCTCACATAAATGCTATGGTCCTTGAGAGCTCCCCTTCTTTCAAAGCAAGAAAAGAAAGAGCTTTGCCAAATATAAAAGGAAAAGAAAATAAGATGCAACCATTATAGGGTGCAGGAAGTATCATTAATTAATGTCAAACTAGCATTCATTGTACATTAAAAAATGGGGCTTGATCACCAAATTGCTTTTGCACTGGAACCAAAGGACATGGTTAAGCGCACATGGCACATGGCACATGGTTTTTTAGGCCTGATAAACCCCACTTAAGAGTTAAGAGTATCTATTGGATGAAGTTTGTCCATACATTAATAAGCTATGTTCATTGCATTATTTTGCTGTTCAATGAATTAGTGGGAATAAAAATGATTGATTCGTTACTTTTTGTGCTAATCTTTTGGGTAAAATATCACCAAATTTCCCATTTTTAAGCTCCTTTTAAGGGGTGTCCTTGTTATTTATTTATTTTTTTTATTTCAGTGTCCTTGTTATAAAGGCAGGTCATGAAAGGGAGGTACCACTCGTTTGTAAAACAAAAAAGAAAAGAAAGAATCTATGGTTTGAGGAGTTGGATTCCACTTCAGCAATGTTACTTTTTTTAGAATGCTAACTACTCTCTAATGGGGACCCTCCAACAAAGCTCCAAGCCTTCTCTGACATGGCATGGGCCTCAATTCTCTCTACAATTCCGTCAACACTCAACATCACCATGTTATGTATACAATTAATTAGTCATATAATTTCGAGCAATGTTGTCATATTGTGAATCACAAGAATTATAAACTTAACTTTCTTAGTTAAGACATTATATTATTTATATGGGAAAACACAGATTTGAAATCAACTAAGTAATTTTTGTTCATTTTTAAAAATGAGGGACTTTGTCTTTTCATAATTTCAAAAAGAAGAAGAGGAAATAAATATAAATAGTTTTTATTTTTATTTTTATTTTGAATCAAACGGTACATAAATTGTAAATTAAATAAATTCAGTAAGCGTTAGATTATTGTCACAACAAACAAGATCAACTACATGCAATGCGAGAATTAAGTTACATATTAGACAATTACAATATCATATTATATGTGACGCTGATTGAAAACTCAATATTTGAACTAAAAGAAGGATTTTGTCTTCCCCTCCCACCATCTTAGGACTTAAGAGCTACATGAGTATCATTAGAAGGGGAAAAAGTGAAACCATAAAATTTCATTCAAAACAATGTTATTCGAAGAGAAACTTGATAGCCACTGTCAATTTAAAAAAAAAAAATGTTATTCTAGGAGACTTGATTTTGTTGAGGCAAATTTTTTTGTTAATAATTCTATTTTTTTCCTTCTCCTTGTATGCTTCCTTTTGATATTTTGGTCCAGCGTCGAGGTGCACATAGCAAAGAAGACACGTCCCGGTCAAGTAAGTTCCTATCTTTTTTTTTTGTTCTCAATTCGCCTCTGTCTCTCTATTTTTTGACTCACAACTATCTACTTTCTTCTCTCCACCAAATTTTATTTGTTAGGCTTTAAATGATAATTCTTGTAAATTAAGAAAACTATTGGATTTATCCTTGATAGTTTGAAACTAAAATCTTTGTTCTTGAGGTTTTTGATAAATAAACATATAATTTGAAAGTACCTTCTCTCATATTTTTTTTTCTATCTTGAATTAAAACAATTAAAATTTCGTTCTCTTCAGTGCCTATATATTTGGTCTAACAAGAGGACTTATTTCATAATTCACATTTCAAGTATTGATTGCTAAAGTAACCATCTTTTGTGATATATTAGGCTGATGTCATCCAAACATTTCAATTTAACAAATTAACCAAATAAAATGGCTTGTTGCAATATCATCCTTGACAGTGACGGAAATTATAAAATATCATTAATAAGTTAGCAGAAGCAACTTATAAAAATATTTGCCTCAGCCAGCTAGGGATTCTTCAGGCCATAATTTAAGGGAGTTTATATTGGATATAATCATTATAATGAGTATCTCTTATGATTATCTTACCAAACCAAATTACATAGAATAATTATTAGTAATGAAGTAATTGTAGAGGACATGGCAGATTCTTCAAAAATGTGCCTCCTCTCTCATTGGAGGCAGAGCTCTGCACAAATTATAAAATACCAAGCAAAGAAAGACTCATAATTCCGAAATTTTTGTTAATACCCAAAAAAAAAAAATTAGCCAATCTGCCCTTAGTTCAAATTTTTTATTAAAACTACCCTAACCGCCCCACTGTGGAGCGGTCCACTGTTCATAGCAGACCGCCCCATGGCGCGGTCCACTGTTCATAGCAAACCGCCGGACGGTCCACTGCTTATACCATACTGCCCGCAGTGGGGCGGTCCGCTATAAAATCCCTTTATAAGACGGTTTTCTCTCTCTTGACACTCACAAATTCATTCTAACATCCCAAAAAAGAAAGAGGAAGAAAGAGAGGCGATTTTGGGTGATTTCAGGCAATAGTAGAGGTATATTTAAGACGAGAAGGATGGATTCTAACAATCGAGGTAAGAAAGAGAGCAACCGAGATCGTGACATTGCGAGAGAAGGGTCAATTAGTGATCGAGGTAAATATGAGAGAAAAAATAACAACTGTCAAGTATGCCGTGATCTCCGGAATTATGTGACATGTACGATGGAGGAATGAATTAGATGGCCTAGTCGGTATGAAATTTCAGACGATGACTTTGTAGAAAACCCCTACGGCTTTGGTTTGAAAAAGAAGGTTGATCCAGAGCCTCCAACATCGGACGATAAGTTTGTTCCGTGTACTGGTAAGGCTACCACTTCATCTGTTGTGACTGATCCAGATCCGGCAGAATCCGATGATGACTTTGTCATGTATTTTCAAGGCTCGTTGTAAGAAGTAATACTACCTATTAAGAATTTATGTTATAGACTTTATTTCATCAATTTTGTGTTTGCTTATATTTTATGTTGTCAATTTTTGTATATGTAATTAAGTAATGAAAATAACAAAACTGAAGCATATAAAATAATCGAGGTAAATAAAAAATTAAACAGTTCAGAAACTACCAATTAAAATAGGTCACAACATACATCTTAAATAGTTCACAACATAATTTAACAAAACTTGGTAATCAGCGATGACGTTCGAACAAACTCAGCCGACGAGTTCTGGGTCTGCTTGCAGATGGTTGTGCGACACTACCGGATGTCTCTCCATGGCTACTACCGGTTCCTGGACTTTCATGAGTGCGCTGGCTACTACCGGTTGCCTCCGCAACAACTGTAGTATTTTCTCTTTCATTGGCTTCGTTAATGGCATCTGCATTACATTCCAGTTTAACAAACATGGTATGATATTGAAATTGTAAATATAAATAAATATAAAATCAAATGTACCTGCTCGCTGCCTGTCAGAAGTTGAACGGTGAACCTGATGTCTCATTCACCTACCTTGCATCTGGTCCATGGTCATTACATCACGCTTGTAGGGTCTTCTCCCTTGTAGGCCGGCCGCACATGCTGGTTGGATAAGGATGGAAAGATGCACCCCAAGTACTCGTAAGGTAGTCAGTACGGTACATGTCTGCGACATAATCATCCTCAGAGAAGTTTCTCTCTCAGCACACAGCCATAACATGAGAACAAGGTAGGCGAGCTAATTGGATTCCTTGGCAAGTACAGGTTACAGTATTGTCAGGTCCAAAAATAACAACACACTTGAACATCATTTTCACAAACTCCATAGTCCCATCCGGTCTACGGCCGGTTAGAGCGTACTCACCTGGACAGTGCACTTCGAATTCCAATATGTTATCCCTGTATGGGACAACTTTTATAACTGAACCTTTCTCCCTATGTTTCCTTAGTTTGCCCTTCACCATTGTTGAAAACGTTTGATTCCTAGTAAGTAATTTGAGGGCTTTAACACGTTGTTCAACAAATTATGCATTTAACTTGTAGAAGGTGTCATCTACAATTGCTGCCACGGGCAACATCCGGCTCTGCTTGAAAACAGCATTCAAGGACTTGGACCCATTTGTTGTCATAATTCCCCATCGGTAACCTCCATCACAGGCTTGAAATATTTTCTCACATGCGGGTGGCTTAACAAGATCTCTGGGATTATTTTTGCCCACCTTGAGTAAGTACGCATTTGCCTTTGGACAATACTGCAAAAAAAATAATTTTAGATGAGAAAATATAAGTAAATAATTCAGAAGAATTTCTTCTACAATATGTTAAATACCAAAAATAAAAATATACATACCTTGGCAAACTCTCAGAACATCTCTTCTACCCTTATCGGCTTCTTCCTCCTGCGACCAATTTTGAATGTATCTGCAATCCCATTTATCGTATCCGGTATTCATATTTAGGTTGTCCGCAACATGTTGCATACACAGCCGATGTACACACTCGCCATTCGCTGTCAACCACCCATAATCTGTGCGATCAAAAACATATTTGATTCCTTTGTACTGGTCTGATATGACACAAAAGAACATGTGGCCAACCACTTCGCTTTGTAAAAAAGCTCATGAAAAATCTCCAATTTTCACCATCCTCCTTCTCAATAATTGCAAAGGCTAAAGGCAACAACTGGTTTTCAGCATCATATGGACATGCTATCAACAGTCTCTCCTTGTAACGGCTAGACATGAAGCATGCATCTATACTGATGACCAGTTTAATGTATGACACAGCTTGAATACATGGACCAAAAGCCCATACTATGGCCTTGAATTGCAACGCGCCATCGACATCAGCTATGCTCAGATTCCAACATTCATACTTTGTGTCGGGATTTGTACTTGCTATGGCTTGGAGCAATGGGCAGATCGCAAGTTCACGCCCTCTCTACAACCTGTTGTATTTTGGGGTGACATGTTTGTAAACGAGTCTGACATGTCTAGCGACCTCCTTAACATCATTCTTAATTACATCGGCATTAAGTGAAGCTGTAAGTTGTGCATGGTCTATCCTTGATGACGCAAATTTGCATGTATAAGGTAGTTCACACTTCTTAATAATCCATGCCTCCCCTTACCCATAGGGATTGCATAAAGACGGAAGTAGCAATACGGTGCGTCTCTATAAACAATAACTGATCTTTTTCGGTTCCTTTTTTGTACTCTGCACTCCCAGTTGCTGTGAACATGAACCTCATTGATTTTCTTCATAAGTTCATCTAAGTTGGTGTCAACCTGCTGCGGAGAAAGCTCCGAATTATATGCGACACGCTTCCCAAACCAGGTTATGTCTGCCTCTTCAAAACCAGTGGTATTGTTGAATGTGGGGCACGGATGCCTATCTGTCCAACCTCTGATCAGAAATTTGTCTTCCCTAAGTAAATAATCTCCATCACCATCTGATAAGTGATCAGAATCCCAATCCCCTTCCCATTCATCACCCGTGTCCAAATCCTTTTCTGGTGACATCGATCTCACCATCAAGGTCAATATCTCTCTAGATAACAACGGGTGCCAGTATAGGTATTGATAGTGGTACAGATGAAAAAATGGGTTGGATTGCGATTTCAAAAGGAGGTGGTGGTGGTAGCTCGGTGGTATAATCGTCCATGTTACGATCAGCAGTATAATCAGGTACATAATTGTCATAAACTGGTGGTACGTACGGTTCATAACTCGAGTGGCAGGGGTTATCATAACTCGAATGGCGGGGGTTGTCATACCTCGAGGGGCGGGGGTTGTCATAACTAAAGTGGCGGGGGTTGTCATACCACGAGTTGTCATAACCCGAGTTGTTATAACTCGAGTGACGCGGGTGGTCATAACCCGAGTTATCATAACCTATATTTTTCCTAGAAGTTCCAACCCCGGGTTCACGCGGAACTCTCCTGGAATATAAGTCCATTACCAGGGTACCCTGTGATTGAAAAGTATTGTAAATACTCCTCCATAACGCCTCATCTGTTATTGGATACCTAGTATAGTAAGGTCTACCCCCCCCTTACTATGTTAATCCGAGTAACTAAATCTATATCACATCGATTGGGGTTTACACCAATTTTTTCGTACACCATTCTCTTAAGTGCAACAAATGAGGTATTTCCACCTTGAAGCCATAGGCTGCCTCCATAGTGTATTGTGCTCCCTCCATACCTCGGGTAAACTTTCCGCCCACATACAGTGCAACTAACATTTTTCGGTTTGATAGCTACTGTTTAAAATTAATTAAAAAATTAATTAAAAAATTAATTAAATTAAATTATATTAAATTAATTAAATTATATTAAATTAATTAAAATAAATTAATTAGATATATACCTCTACTGTTGCCTGAAATCGCCTCTTTCTTTCCTCTTCTTTCTCTTTCTTTTTTGGGATGTTAGAATGAATTTGTGAGTGCCAGGAGAGAGAAAACCGCCTCATATAGGGGTTTTATAGCGGACCGCCCCACTGGGGGGCAGTCTGGTATAGGCAATGGACCGCCCCACAATGGGGCGATTAGGGTAGTTTTAATAAAACATTTGAGGTGAGGGCAGATTTGCTAATTTCTTTTTTTTGCGGGGTATAAATAAAAATATCGGCTCATAATTGGTGGTTAATTAAAGTCCAATTAGAAGCAACTAATCCAGTAAGATTTGTTAAATTATTCTCAAAACAAACAAGAACAACTACATGCAATGCGAGAATTAAGTTACATATTAGACAATTACAATATCATATTATATGTGACGCTGATTGAAAACTCAATATTTGCACTAAAAGAAGGACACCCCACCCCACCATCTTAGGACTTAAGAGTTACATGAGTATTATTAGAAGGGGAAAAAGTGAAACCATAAAATTTCATTCAAAACAATGTTATTCGAAGGGAAACTTGATATCCACTGTCGATTTAGAAAAAAAAATGTTATTCTAGGAGACTTGATTTTGTTGAGGCAAATTTTTTTGTTAATTATTCTATTTTTTTCCTTCTCCTTACGTGCTTCTTTTTTATATTTTGGTTCAGCATCGAGGTGCACATAGCAAAGAAGACACGTCCCGGTCAAGTAAGTTCTTATTTTTTTTTGTTCTCAATTCGCATTTGTCTCTCTATTTTTTGACTCACAACTATCTACTTTCTTCTCTCCACTAAATTCTAATTGTAGGCTTTAAATGATAATTCTTGTAAATTAAGAAAACTATTGGATTTATCCTTAATAGTTTGAAACTAAAATCTTTGTTCTTGAGGTTTTTGATAAATAAACATATAATTTGAAAGTACCTTCTCTCATATTTTTTTTCTATCTTGAATTAAAACAATTAAATTTCGTTCTGTTCAGTGCCTATATATTTGGTCTAACAAGATGACTTCTTTCATAATTTACATTTCAAATATTGATTGCTAAAGTCACCATCTTTTGTGATATATAGGCTGATGTCATCTGAACTTCTCAATTTAACAAACCAAATAAAATGGTTTGTTACGATATCATCCTTGACAATGACAGAAATTATAAAAAAAATCATTAAATAAGTTAGCAGAAGCAACTTATAAAAATATTTGCCTCAGCCAGCTAGGGATTCTTCAGGCCATAATTTAAGGGAGTTTATATTGGATATAATCATTATAATGAGTATCTCTTATGATTATCTTACCGAACCAAATTACATAGAATAATTATTAGTGGTGAAGTAATTGTAGAGGACATGGCAGATTCTTCAAAAATGTGCCTCCTCTGTCATTGGAGGCAGAGCTCTGCACAAATTATAAAATACCAAGCAAAGAAGAGTCATGGCAGATTCTTCAAAAATGTGCCTCCTCTCTCATTGGAGGCAGAGCTCTGCACAAATTAAAAACTATTGGATTTATCCTTGATAGTTTGAAACTAAAATCTTTGTTCTTGAGGTTTTTGATAAATAAACATATAATTTGAAGAGTGAGCCTATGGTGCTATGCATAGCACGGATAGCTAGTGTACTACGGCTCAATATGGTACTTTTTAAAATCCTAATGGTCGATCCAACCGTTCAATGTGATAACCATATGAATATGTACTTGCAAACTAAATTTTATATTTTTTCAAACTTTTTTACTATTTTTTTAGATAGGTAGAAAAATCAGTGTTTTCTGAAAATTCTGGACCATCAAAATTCTACCTATCTAAAAAAATAGTAAACAAGTTCGAAAAAATATAAAATTTAGTTTGCAAGTACATATTCATATGGTTATCACATTGAACGGTTGGATCGACCATTAGGATTTTAAAAAGTACTATATTGAGCCGTAGTACACTAGCCATCTGTGCTATGCATAGCACCATAGGCTCACTCTAATTTGAAAGTACCTTCTCTCATATTTTTTTTCTGTCTTGAATTGAAACAATTAAAATTTCGTTCTGTTCAGTGCCTATATATTTGGTGTAACAAGAGGACTTCTTTCATAATTCACATTCAAATATTGATTGCTAAAGTAACCATCTTTTGTGATATATAGGCTGATTTAATCTAAACATTTCAATTTAACAAACCAAATAAAATGGTTTGTTACAATATCATCCTTGACAATGACAGAAATTTTAAAAATATCATTAAATAAGTTAGCAGAAGCAACTTATAAAAATATTTGCCTCAGCCAGCTAGGGATTCTTCAGGCCATAATTTTAAGGGAGTTTATATTGGATATAATCATTATAATGAGTATCTCTTATGATTATCTTACCGAACCAAATTACATAGAATAATTATTAGTGGTGAAGTAATTGTAGAGGACATGGCAGATTCTTCAAAAATGTGCCTCCTCTGTCATTGGAGGCAGAGCTCTGCACAAATTATAAAAGAGTGAGGCTACGGTGCTATGCATAGCACGGATGGGGTCCGTGCTATGGCTCAAAATTTGACTTTTTAAAATTCTAACGGTCGATCTGAACCGTTCAACATGATTATAAAATGAATATGTACTTCCAAACCAAATTTTACATTTTTTCGAATATTTTTTACTATTTTTTCGAAAATCACTTGATTTGAACATTCTGGACCATCCAAAAACAGCCTATCTAAAAAAATAGTAAAAAAATTCGAAAAAATGTAAAATTTGGTTTGCAAGTACATATTCATTTTATAATTATGTTGAACGGTTCGGATCGACTGTTAGGATTTTGAAAAGTCAAATTTTGAGCCGTAGCACGGACCCCATCCGTGCTATGCATAACACCGTAGCCTCACTCATTATAAAATACCAAGCAAAGAAAGACTCATAATTGGTGGTTAATTAAAGTCCAATTAGAAGCAACTAATCCACTAGCAGCGACTGCTAATCATCAAAATATCACGCTCATTAATGAAAAATACAAAAAAAAACAAGAGATCTTGTTTGACTTAAAGCATCCCCATCTGGCCATAATTCATAATTGAATTATCAAAAGAAAGAAGAAATAGAAAAATGCATTATAATGGCTGGTATGTAGCAGATCCAGCGCAGATGATGTTTATACAAATATTGACAAGTATTTATAATTGAAATTGTAGCTCGCTAGGTGGAATCTTAGAGTAATTAAATGTGTATGTGTATATATATATATATTTATAGCTTGTCTTTATAAACCACACATGTCACCTGTCATGCGTACAACCAAGCAACCAATATATATAATTAATGCAACGGGATTTTAAGTTAAAGCTGACTTCTAGATTCTTTAAGTTAATATTAAATATGAGATTTTATTATTTTCATGTCAAATTTGGGTAGCCAATCGGTAGGCCGTATGAATATAAAAATTTAAAATATATAACTCGCATTTATTGAACTTAAGGAATTTGAATTAAACTGTAGCCAATCGATAACATTGTGTGTTGATATGTCTTTGTGACATCATGATTAATTTTATACCCACTGATATACTTATATGTGTACATTGTATCTCTTGAATGGAATACATACAAATGCACTAGTATCTAATGTTATTATATATGTTATGAACCACCTTCAATTTCAAATATAGGTATCCAAATTAATCTATTAGAACCATGATTCAGAGATAATAAATGGAAACAAAAATGGGGAATTCGTTGCTAGAAATATATTTTAAAGAAAATATCATTCATTGTTTCTCACGTGATAACTAGGACTCTAAATAGGTCATTCAGTGCATCATCATAAATCAAAATTCACACAGGCAGAATAATATGCCTGTATGAAAAAACTAACTGTATCCTTGTGACCTTGTGCCATGCGGTGCACAGCCAAAGCAATATACAATTTCTTAGTTCTTATTCCAACAGCCCCTTGCCAAATTTAGTTCTTATTCCAACAACCCAATGTTATTAATTAATGCTATGAACCACCTTCAATTTCATATAAAGGTATCCAAATCTATTAGTATACGTACACGGTTATAACATGACATATATATAGAGAACAAGAAGAGAGGTGGGGGATAAAATAATAGAGAAAATTTGCGAAATTGGAGAAAGTAATATAGTGTTCTTTTTAAGAGCACACAACAATAGTAGTGCATTCGGGTCGTTTAAACATGTTACCAAAAAGATGTAACACATCTCTTGCTCATTGTTTTTATTCTTATTTTTTGTGAGCTTTTAACGTCCGATATCATTATCTTGTCAAGAGTTAATGGTTGTTAATAATCTCTTAAAACTAAATAACTGATTGGAAATATGTATGCAAACTCTTGTTTTGTTGTCTCTGTTCTCGGGAGCAAGGTTTTTCAACGAACATCAGCCTGAAATCCGTCCGATATCCGGTCTAATATGTACAATCCGCATTGAAATTTGTACGAGTAGATTTAAATTCTGTACTAATCAATCATTTTGTAAATCTAAAATGTCCGCAAACCTCACCACAAATCGGACGACTTAGGCAGAGCATGAGACGGATTTCGATTTGATACCCATTAAAACTCTCACCAGTCACCCCTTTGTCCTTAAATCATGCTAAAATCTTCTTTCTAGTTTTCCAACATGCTGTTTTTAAATTCTTCAGGGGCATATTGGACATTTTATTTAACTGATATTCCTCAACAAATACCATACCTACAATAAATTCGTACCTCATTGAACCAAATGTTTTCTTCTACACAACAATACCTTATCACACGGCACGGGGCTGTAAGCATGGTGGCCCCTGTGCACTTGGAAGCTGTGTTGCTTCCACGTGGCAATCAGCAGTTGGCCGTTGGAGATGAACAGCATGGCCTCCAATGCTCTTGACTCATTAATGCTCCTCGACATTTGTGAAAATCGCTTGGCAAGATAAATATAACTGCTTGAAATTAATGAGATTAATTAGGGCACATGTAGTTCATAAATTCATAGTGTTGAAACTTTGAAAGCATAGTTTATATATGTTCTTTTGAGGAGAAATTCTTTGTGGGAGCAACTAATTTTGATTATTCAGAGTTTTTTTTTTTTGTTCAGGCATTTGTATATATTCTGGCGAAAAATCTTGCCGATTTATTATCTGTATAATTATAAAAAATAAAATAAAATCTATGACATCATTTCTGGAAAATCTTATAACACAAGAAAAACATAAGAATTGTTAGCGTTTTCAGATTGTTCTCTAATGAAAGGAGCCCAAACGCTAGTATTGTTGTTCCAAATGCTAACATTGCATGGCATTTGAGGAGTTTATGCTGGAAAAAAAATATTAAGTTATTTTTTATTGGAGGAATTCAGTAATGTAAATGAAAAACATTGAATATGTTAAATAAAATTATTCAACTGGTTAAAATATAAAACAATATTAATATTTAATCATACAATATAATATAACACTTTAATAATCATCACACATAATATTAATAAACATCACACTAATTAATAGGTCTAAAAGGAGAACTAGTTTTTGATCTAGTGGCAAAGACACATAACTATCATTTAAAGGTTTGGGGTTTGAAACCCACAAAGCAGGAAAATCCTCTATAATATAAACATGAGTATGAAGAAAACTAATAAGCTAGACATCCACTTTTCATTTCAAAAAAATTAATAGGTCTAAAAGCGCAAAAAGAGAAGAAGCCTAGCACGGTGTATATCTAGCGACTTCCCTCCTACATCTTGGCAACTCTTCTTCCTCTAATGCGGACAGTGCGGGCTCCTTCGGAGTGGGCTGATGTGGCGTTACTTTGAAGATCTGAGAATGTCATAGTTTGGTTGAGTTCTTATTGTTGATCAGGAACTATTTTACTTGCATTAGAGTTTCCCTCTCTCCTTTATTTTTTCACAAAAATTAACAGGAGCTAAATTTTAAATTTACTATTCTCAAACTGTGGGAAACATCATTATCTACACTCATCCATATTTATCTCATGTCCCATAAAAAAATAATTTTTGTCTAATAATAAGTCAATGTGATGTCAATTGATTGTTTAAAATAAATAGTAGTTAGCTAGTTCAAAATAAGAAAATCAAAAGATGACAATGCTGAATATCTGGTGGCTAAAAATTTAGTGTTCCATCAATCTGATGGGTACTTGTTACCTATATGTTATGATGCTTAATTAAAATAATGATCGCCTAAACAAGTTGTTAAGCCATCGATCATTAGTTAGTTTAAGGTATTTCAACAAGTTGGTGAAGCAAAACATATCTTTGGGAACTTAACTTATATTAACTTGAATGGTTGGTTTAAGTTTGTGGAGAAAAGCCGTTCTAGTGCAAGATAATTTGGTTCTTAGCAACCACCAATTAAGAATAGACAAGTTTGAAAGAAGGTTTATAATAAAAAAAATGGAGAGTCGTACCCGGTGTAATTAATAAATTATTTACAGGTGTTCCAAATGTTTTTGCTTGGATGTCTCAGCTTCTTTCAATGCTTGAGAAGTCCGTTTAATTAATTCCAGTTAGAATTTAATTAATGCACAACTTGATGCCGACGAAATAAACTAAGTTTATATTTGGATTTTAATTTTAGTTGAAAACCTCACTCACAGGTTAGCCCATGTGATGCCTAGAATTATAGATGAGAGCAATGCAGTTTTTTTGCCAAATAGATGCATATTAGACCATGTGGAACTTAGTCAAGAGCTTATCCATTACAGCAAAACTCATAAACAAAATGGACTTGTTATCAAAGTAGATTTTGAAAAAATATACGATAAGATTCATTGAGCATATCTTATAGAAGTGTTAACTAGTAGAGGATTTGGATCCCATATGGATTTCTTAGATTAATCAATGGCTTCTTACTTCACAATCATGCCTCAATGTTAATGGGGAGTTAACTCCTTATTTTTATTGTAAAAGAGGAGTCAGACAAAGAGACCCTCTTTCTCTTTTTCTATTCATTTTAGCGGCTGATGTGTTGGAGAATCATAAAGGCCAAACAATTACGCCTTATCTAGAGATCAAACAATTGCATCTCATCTAGGGGTCAAACACTTACACTCCGGGGAAGGAGAAACAGTTCCCCACCTTAATCTAAGGACCGTCCTATGCCAAAACCGACTCATAAAACATAAATCTTAAGTGCGGAACATAATACCCGATTCCATTGATGTTTCCATGGAATCTTTGAGAGATCACCAACCGTCTCCGTGAGCGCGAGACTAGACTCTAATGGCAAGAAGCCTTTCTTGTTGTTTTGTTGTATGATCATAGGATTAAGTCTTCCAAGACAGCAAGATATGGCAATTGAGAAATCATCTCTAAATTTTCTAATGAATTTCTCTTCTCTATTCTTTGATGGTGGAAGAAGAAGAGAAGGCACACAGAGCTGTATTTTTATAAAGAGAAAAATATCTTTTCAGTTTTTGTACTTTTCTGTGTTATCTTGTGCCTTGGGGACCAATCCTTATATATAGTAACATATTTGGTTATCTGCCAACTTGAAAAAGGTATTCTGTATAACTGCATCAAAAACCATGCTATCACATCAAAGTCCGTGCGGCCGCATTAATATCCGTGTGGCCCACACAATCCTCTTAAATGACAGTTTTCTGAAATTACAAATCTCAGAATCAATCCATCAATGATTTGATCTTTGCCTAAATTGTTCTACACATTTATGGACTACATCCTAATGAATATATTGATTGTCTATTACTTTATTTTATCACTTTAATTGACAACCATATATGACAGTAAATAATTCATAATTAGATTACATATATGCTCAATGTTGGAATTAAATCCAACGAGGTTGGTAATAAATCCAACAATCTCCTACTTGAGCAATATGTTGTGACTTTTTAATTATGCATTGTGTTTCTTATGTGCGCACATTTTTTTACTGTCTTTCTTATATATTCTCAAACCAATTTGGTCCATCAACTATATCAGCAAAGGACTAAAGCGGTATTTGTCGCATTTATTCGCAACTAAACCCTCAATAATCACATTACTAATACAAGCTGAATGACATGAATCATGATGTGATGTGTAGCATAGAAATTACATGCAATTGTGATCTTTACATGCCTATTTCTAACTTGGTCTCCTACTTAAATCTTGAAACTGAATTTCATAACTAATTAATTACTGAATTAGAGGTCAAACATAAACGAGAAACAGAATGTCAAAATTCATAATATATATAACACTTGTTACATGTCACAAGTTATATATTCAAAATTACATTGAAAAATAGAACATTAAATTACAAACAACAGACTCCCACTAAAACTTAATATCTCAATAGAGATTACACCCATATGAGCAACATCAAACTTAGCCAGTATCAATCCCTTAATAAGAGGATCTGCTAACATAGAGTCTGTTCCTATATATTTTATTTTCAATTCACCATTCTGTATTATTTCCTTTACTTTACCTTACTTTAGTTTAGCATTGTTCCATATTCTAAATGATGCATCACTAACATCTTCCATCTCTAAATTATTTATCAAAAAGTTATTAGTTTCTTGCAACATATTTATATCAATATTGGCAAGCAATTTGATATCCACATAGAAATACAAACTTACTCCCACAAAACTTAAGGTATATAAATTCATTCAATAAATTTATCTCAAAACCAAACGAGATAATCTCACTATGAATTTTGCAATACCATTGTTGAGATATTTCTTTAGTTCATAGATGAATTTCTTAAGTTTGCACACCATAGACTTTGTGTATCCCGACACATAGTTTTCTAGTTGCACTATATAGATTGTTTCATTAATGTCACAATTTAGAAACGCTCTCTTAATATCCATCAACTAAAGCTCCAAATTAAAGTGCGTAACGAATGCCAATATAATCTTTAAAGAGACTTTCGAAAATAGAGTATTGATGATTCAAATAACATATCAATCAATATACCTTCTTTTGGGCCGAAAATATTGATTACACATAAAACATAATAATCATCACTATACTCTATGTACACATAGAGTAAAAGAAAAAAAAAAAGAGATAAAGAATTGTAAAGAAATGAATTATAGAATCTTTATTTCATAATTGTGTGATTTTACAATTGTCTATCTCTGCTATATATAGCCATCGCAGTGGCTTTAATCATCTCTTAACCACAGTACTAACAATGTGGTTATTGCCTAACTATGGTTGTAACAGAATTCTGTTAACTGCTAACTTACTTCTGCTAACTAACATCTATTCCCTAATATCCCCCCTCAAGCGAAGTGGGAGAACACACTGTAAGCTTGTGTCGCAAAGAAGCAAAACAAGGGAAGGCAAATGGTTTGGGTCATGAGGTCAGCAAGCTGATCGGCAGATCTAAGAAACCGAACTACAAAGTTCTTGAGAAGCGATGCGTTCACATACAAAGTGGTAATCAATTTCCAGATGTTTCATACGAGCGTCGAAACACATCAGATTGGGAGGCAAGAAAGGTGGCACCGATGTTATCACAACCACAAGAGAGAAGGGGAGGTGAAAGAGATGTGCAACTCGTAGAAGAAGGTATCTCAGCCACAAAAGCTCAGCACAAGTGATAGAGGTTGCGGTATTCGGCTTCGGTGCTAGAACGAGACAACGTGGCTTGTTTCTTATCGCAAGCCATGAGATGAGATTACAGACCTAAAAAGGATGCAAAAATCCTATGTTTGAACCCTATCATCATGGACCCGGCCCAATCTACATCATTGTATGCGTGAAGGATAAGAAGAATTGGAAGAGAGAAATAGGCCGAGATTAAGAGTGCCAAGGAGATAACGAAAATTTGCTTGAAGGCTGCCCAATGAGAGAGAGAAGGTTGGTGCATGAATTGCGAGATAATTGTTCAACGGTAAAAGATATTCGAGACGGTTAGTGTTGTATATTGGAGTGCGCCGATGATGCTACGATATAAATGAACATCTTCAAAGGCTGGCTTGTCATGAATGGATAAGACATAATCTTTAGACATATGTGTGTGGTGGCCGATTTTGAGTTATGCATTTGGACCGAACTAGAAGGTCCTTCAAGTACTTGGTCTGTGAAAGGTGAATGCCTTTGTTAGAAT
>JAJGRW010001256.1:469740-489776 GCA_025461045.1 Carex parvula | reverse complement strand
TATATATATGAAGAGGGATCCAATTGCATCATTTTATGGTGACACATCTTGACACCATATGCTTATATGTCATTTTTGTGTTTCGAAGTTCATACAGTCGATTAGAACCATTCAACATGATCTTCATATTAAAATGTGCTTGGAGATCAAATTTTATATTTTTGGAATTTGTTTAGTATTTATTAATATGTGTACAAAACTGTTGTTTTCAGATAATTCGGATCATTGAAAAGATGGATTTCCAAAAATTCTAAAATAATAGTAAACAATTTTCAGAAAATGTAAAATTTGGTATCCATATGAAAATCATATTGAACGGTTCCAATCGACTGTTTGAATTTTGAAATTGCAAAAATAATTTATAAACATATATGATATGTTTGGTTGGATTGATAATAAGTTATTTTTTAGGTTAGGCTATTCGGAATAGCCTATTTGGTGTTTGGTTGGGTTAGAATAACTAGAATAGTGAATCCAAACCTTTTGTCTTATTAGAATAGGTTATTCCTAAGAGTTTTGAAATTCGACTATTCTAATAAGACAAACAATAATGAGTGAGGCTACAGTGCTATGCATAGCACGGATTGGGTCCGTGCTACGGCTCAAAATTTGACTTTTCAAAATCCTAACGGTCGATCCGAACCGTTCAACATGATTATAAAATGAATATGTACTTGCAAACCAAATTTTATTTTTCGAATTTTTTTACTATTTTTTAGATAGGCTGTTTTTGGATGGTCCAGAATGTTCAGATCAAGTGATTTTCGAAAAAATAGTAAAAAAATTCGAAAAAATGTAAAATTTGATTTGCAAGTACATATTCATTTTATAATCATGTTGAACAATTCGGATTGACCGTTAAAATTTTGAAAAATTAAATTTTGAACCGTAGCCTCACTCAACAATAATTATTTTTAATTTGGCTACTCTAACTATTCTTGATTTACAATCAAACACACCTATAGTATCAAAATTTGTCACCATAAAATAGAGTAATTGAATTCCTCCTCTCTGTATATATTAATGTGTGTGTGTGTGTGTGTGTGGGGGGGGGGGGGGGGGGGGGGGGGGGGGGGGTGGTGGGTGGTTTGTGGGTTTGTCCATTTGTGAATTAATTTAGCTAGGATGTCTCGTACCGGGTACATAAGAATTAGGATTTGATGTATTGGTCGCATGCGATAATGCAAGAGAAACAGCTCTTGGCAAATTAAAAGTTATTATATAGGGAGAGTGAAAGATGCCTCCCATGAGTTGACAGGAGGGCGGTGTCTAGCTAGAGATCGAATGACGAGATTGGTTGTCGCGCAGTACCACCAACTGGGGGATCCGACTCCGCTGCTTTTTTTAGAGAAAAGCAGCGCCCTCCTTTTTTGATCCGAATCATTTAAAAATTTACATTCATGTATCTCGATAAAACAACTTTTTCATACACAAATCTCAACGAATTTGAATAGTTCGGATCGGAAAAGGAGGGCCCTGTTTTTCTCTCAGAAAAGCAGCGGAGTCGGATCCCCAACTGGGGATCCAAATCTGCTCAGAACAGGAGCACCTCCTCTTCCTTTTTTCTCTCTATTTCTCTTCAAAAGTAAGAGAGGACTATTTTAAAATTGAGGTCTAGTGAGGTAATTGAAGAGCAGCAGTCTAAATTTTCTATATAAACACCTGGTTCATCTTACCAATGAAGTCAGTTTGGGTTCGATGTCCATCGGACTCAAAGTGAGTTCGATGGGTTCCATGACCGTCCAATCTGCTTTAAGATTCGCGCCCGCAACTTTCACGTCTGCTTTCAAATTCGTGCGCACGAATCTTAAAGCAGATGGGACGGTCCCGAAACCCATCGGACCCAAGCTGCTCTCCTTACCAATACATGATAGACTGAGAGTATGTTTCCAGTTTTTTCTTTCTTTTTATAGAAGTTAATTAATAGGATGAATGTAAGATGATTAAAAGAATAACTAAGAGATTGAATAGATAATAAACAAAGTTTCTTTATCCTAAGGATTTCTTTTTTTCAATATAATAAATGTAAATGCAATTATATATATATATATATAATAAGAAAAGGAGAGGTATGAGAAGAGAAGCAAGAGGCCACGTAATGAGAGATTCTCTGCCATGCCAGCCGTGAAGATTAGGTCCATCAAATAATGCCACTTGTTTCTTGCGATGATTTCTCTTTGGAATTTATTCTTTCTTTTGTACCTTAAAGGGATGGTGGGTTGATTGGGAAATAAATCAGAACCTCAGTTTAAAAATAGAGATCAGGTACAACACCGACATTTTTATTAATATCCAAAGTTTAATAGAAATTAATTATTACACTCAGAATTTCTGAATTTCGCCAAAAATACCCAAATAAAATGGCAGGTTTTCTATTTTTTTTATATTTTTTAAGAGACACTATGAAGAGCAAGATAATGAAATCTAACACTGAAAATTTAAATTTTTTGTTTAAATTTTTTGTTATATTACTTCTTTTAATATATAATTAGCATATTTATACTAAAATATGCTAAATTACTTGAATTATGTTGAATTACACTATATTAAGTTAAATTACACCAAATTACATTACATTACGCTAAAATATGGTAAATTACGCTAAATTACATATGAATAGGGACGATATCTTCACTGAAAATGTGAAAAACGACGACGGAACTTCAAACGGCTATAAAACGGCGCTCGAGTGTCTGATTTCAGCAAATGACCACTTTTCGGAAAGCTTGCGAAAAGATGCATGCGTCCGTGCCGCTATGCCTAATTTCAAAATTCGAAATTGCCAAAAAACTAAGGGAAGAGCCTCAAAACTTGAGTTGAAGTTTCCGATTAAGATTTTCATTTATATTATTCAATCTAAGTAGCTCAGTAAATTAGTTACATAATAACTTGTAGAATACCAATTTTTACTATTTTCCGAATTTTTTTACTATTTTTTATGATTAATGAAAGATGGCACAAAATCGGTCTACTTTAGCGTAACTTTGCATAGTTTAGCGTAATTAACGTAATTAAGTGTAATTCAACATTATTTATTGTTATATAGTGTAATTCAACATAATTTCAAGTAATCTAGTGTATTTTAGTATAAATATACTAATTATAAATCAAAGAAGTAATCTAACAAATAATTTAAATAAAAAAATTCAAATTTTCGATGTTAGATTTCATTATTTTGCTCTTCATAGTGTCTTTAAAAAAACAAAACAAAAAAAGAGGAAACCGGCCATTTTATGGCCGATTTGAGTATTTTGGCTAAACTCCGGAATTCTGGGTATAATAATTAATTTGTAATTAACTTTGGATATTAATAAAAGTGTCGGATCAGAAACGAATATTTAATTAGCATAGATTAATCCTATATTTAGATCAGAATTTCAAGGATGATGCAGAATAAAAGGGTGAAGATTTTGGCATAGCATTTTTTAATTCATGTATCGCATAAATTAGGGCTGCAAACGAATCGAACTAAATCGAACTTAACCCAGTTCGAGATCGAGTTTGAACCAATTTTGAATTAAGCTGGTTTGATTGGAAGCAGGGTTTCGAACTGAAAAGAAGAGTTCAATTTGGTGCGATTCGAACTAGTTCGATTTGGTTCGTTAATAATTCGAATTGAGCCGAATCATAGGAGAATTAGAAGAGTTGGAGGTTTCAGACCGAGCCAGACCAACTTTGAACCGAACCAGATCCAATTCGAGTTCGAACCAATTTCGAACCGAACTGGTTTGATTCGTTTCAGAATGAACTTCAATCGAACGAGTTAATTGCGAATTTTTTTTTCGAATCGAACTCAATCGAATCACGAACTACGGGCTTTTTTGCCGGTCTATTCATATGAACAATAGAGCCAAAACAACACTGCATATGTATGAATCAAAAGTTGCTTGGTCAAAATGTGTACCCGATTGGAATTCTTAGATGCAATTTTGTGGATTTAAAATTGTATTTTTTAAATTAATCAAATCAAGTTTGAACAATAGATTTCTGTAATTTTTTATGAAATACAATTAAGATCTATTATTTAAGACGTGATTGAATATCAAATACGGACTACGCATTAACCACAATTGCTTAGGAATAAAATTTTGAGAACTCACCTTTAATTATTATTGTCAATTTTTTAAAGAGAAGAGATTCACTTACAATATTTGAAAGTTACAACATCTTACAACAATTTAGTTTTGTGATTTTTAAAGTCTAAACAGTCGATCCGAACCGTTCAACATGTGATATGTACTAAAATGTGCTTGGAGACCAAATTTTACATTTTTTTTGAATTTTTTTTTACTATATATTAAGTATTTTACAAAACTGTTATTTTTTAGTGGTCCATAATTATCTAAAAACAGCAGTTTTGTAAAATACTTAATAAATAGTAAAAAATTCAAAAAAATATAAAATTTGATCTTCAAGCACATTTTAATACAGTTTTACATGTTGAACGGTTTGGATCGACTGTTTGGACTTTTAAAATCGCAAAACTAAATTGTTGTAAGATGTTGTAACTTTCAAATGTTGTAAGTGGATCCCTCCTCTTTTTTAAATTGATAGACAATTTATAATTTGTCACTATATTTTTAATCTAAAATCTCTTAAAATAATTTTTAACTTAAATTTTTTAGGTACTGATTGAATTGGGTTTTATTAAGTTATTCCAAAGAAAAACAAAAAAAATACTTAAATTTTATAAACTTAACCTTCAATTTCATTTTAATAAAAAATTATAAACAAAAAAAAGGTACTCAAATTTCATAAACTTAAACCTTCAATTTCATTTTAATAAAAAAATAAAACAGAAAAGGCAAGATCTCCGGTAGTTTTTTGAGATAGTTAGAGATGTCAATACATACAATTCGGGCGGAAGCATTTTCATTTCCATACCTATGAAAAATTAACTTAACTTTATTCTTATCGGATAACGAAACAATAATAGACAAATAACATATAGTGCTAATATAATAGTTAAATACATACAATTCGGGTGGAAGCATTTTCATTTCCATACCTATGAAAAATTAATCTAACTTTATTCTTATCGGATAACGAAACAATAATAGACAAATAACATATAGTGCTAATATAATAGTTAGTTTTAATTTTTACAATCCATCTTTACCATTGAGAAAAATGCAATAAAAACAAAGAAAAAATGAAAAATATACTATATCAAGAAACTTAAAAGTTAAAATGAATCTGGTTTATTTGTCGGTTTGTTTGTTCTCCAGTTCCTTGTCTATGACTCATTTGGTGCTACTAAGAGTTAATGAAAAAAACTGGAGATGAGCAATTATGCTCTGTTCATTGCGCGGTGACTGTTTTATATAATCCGTAATTGAATATATATATCTATATATAATTATATGTCTTTTATAATTATCTTATAGAGAAACAAATAAAAAATAGTCTTTATCCGTATTTTTTATCTATTTAGCTAAAAAGAAAAGATCATTATCTATATCCATATCTAATAATTAATGAAAAAAAATTATTCATACGCGTCTTATCAAATACAATACATATTGAATATATAAACGATTAAAAAAATGTCATTGACACCTCTAGAGATAGGAGTCTGCATCATCTGCATTAACTCAAAAGAGTATCTTTTGAGTTAACACATCTCGGTCGTCTGATTTTAAACAGAGCCAATCCGGCTCCAGCTTATAACGCAGGGATGCTTTAATATTTGTGTTGATCTAATCCGTAAAGATTTTAAATAAATCGGCCGGTCCAGATGCACTAATTCAAAAGATTCTTTTTTGAGTTAATGCAGAGATATGAATTCTAGCGAATAGAGTTAGTGTGTGGATGCTAAAATGAGCTTGAAAAAAAAGTAATACTTGAAGTAGGCGGGACTGATCATACCTTAATTCGGAAATTCCGGTTTGGGGTGTGACAATATCCATATTTAATAAACTAACAAAAAAAAATTACTCATATGCGTCTTATCAAATACAATACAGATTGAATATATAAACGATTAAAAAAATGTCATTGACACCTCTAGAGATAAGAGTCTGCATCATCTGCATTAAGTCAAAAAAGCATTTTTTGAGTTAACGCATCTCGGTCGTCTAATTTTAAACGGAGCCAATCCGGCCCCAGCTTATAACGCAGGGATACTTTAATATTTGTGTGGATCGAATCTGTACGGATTTTAAATCGGCCGGTCCAGATGCATTGATTCAAAAGGTTCTTTTTTGAGTTTTTGCAGAGATACGAATTCTAGAGAATAGAGATAGTGCGTGCATGCTAAAATGAGCTTGAAAAAAAAGGTAATACTTGAAGTAGGCGAGTGTTCTACCAATTTTATCAATTATGTTGATTCCAAACTCATAATGAAGCAGTAAGTTGAAAAGGCATCTCAACTCTAAAGCGTGCATCTACAGTGCATCGCACTTAGAGTTTAGACTTTATGATTGGAAAAATAAGTTTTTAAAAAAATAATAATAATTCTTAAAAAATAATATTCAACAAATTTTTGGCATAAATAAATTTTGTTTCTGAATCACTAAAGACAAGTATAATGATAAATATTAAATTAATCGTGTGATAATTTATGCAGATGAATAAAAAAGAGGAGATTTATTTAGGAGTTGCATTACATCTTGAGTCATCCGATCAATAATAATGAGAAAAAAAATATCTTTTGACTTATTTGTTCATATCATTCAACAGAGAAGTATATTTTCTTTCATTCTTACTATTCATGACAAAAAGAAGCATTAAATTTGGAATTTTTATTAAAAAGCATCATCAAATTTTGAAAAGTTACGAAACTAACATGATTATAACTTTTTTTACAAAAATCATCTCCACCGAAAATGATACTCGGTATGAAAATTTGAAAATCGGATACGATACTCGGTATCGAATTTGAACCCATTTGAACCTATTTCCTTCTTGTTATGCCACAGAAAATTCAATAAATAAAAACTGGACTTAATGATCAGTTTGTGGAATTAAAAACCGAAAACTATTTTTATTTGTGAATTATATATTAAATAAAAAAATAAAAAAGCAAAAAAATTTCCAGCCATGAGGCTCGGTAAGAAAAAAAAAATAGAAAACCTGCAATCATATTTGGTTTTGTGAAAAAGCAAAAAAAATAAAAGAAACCGAATATCAGAATATGGTATCCGGTATGAAAAAATGAAAACCAGTTCCCATCTTCGGTACGACTTTTAAATTGAAATGAGTTGTGTTATGTATAATATTGTGTAGCATGTAATACCGAGTATGGTATCCGGTTTTCAAATTTTCATACCGAGTATCATTTCTGGTGGAGATGATTTTTGTAAAAAAAATTGTAATCATGTTGGTTTGGTAAATTTTCAAAATTTAGTGATTATTTTTTAAGAAAATTCTTAAATTTGATACCAACTTCTCATAAATTTGTGAAAGATCAGTGTAGTTGGACATGATACAAGCATTTATTGTACATTTCAATTTTCAATATTCACAAAAAAAATCATTTTTTGAGAAAAAAAAACAAAAAGAATCATTCAATGGGATTTCTGATATGGACCTAAGCATTTATTTGTTGTAAAGGTGCTGTGTTGGGAACTTTTTGGAATATATACATAATTAATACTTGATAAAAAAATATATATATAAGAGACCGCTTAATTTGATTTGTCAATTTGTATAAATATTTTTTTAAGTCTAGTGCACATAGTCACCAGCAATTTCATTAATTAAGAAAAAAAGTATTTACAAGACCTGAAAAATCTGATTTTTAAATGAAAATTTATTCATAAATCTATGACACACTCTTGTAATGGGTTGCAAACGGATCAGATATAGATCGAATATTAGACGGATATAGATACGGATCGGATATTAAACAGATACGGACACAGATAACCGTTTTTTATAATGGTGAATAACATAAATATTTTCATAATATATATTAAACTATATGGTATATATCTAATAAATACTGATAATTAAAATTTAAAACCATATCTGTATTCACATCTAATTTTTGGATTCGGGTCCGGATACTAGCAGATAAAATCCGACCGGTTTACACGCCTACTTTTGTTGCTTTGTAACACTGACTCTAGTGGGCTACTAAGTACCTTCTATTATTTAAGCTAATATTATAATTAACCAGATCATTAATTAATTAATTAATTGAGGTTTTTTTCTTGTACCAACAACCCAATTAATTAAGCTAGGTTCTATCTATCTCACCTTGTTTCACATGAACCGGGACGGACAGTATTCTGTAGAGTACTTTATTAAGTTTGTATGATTAAATTAATGAAAATTGTTACAAGGGTTAGTAGGTGCATGGGTTCTCTTAGTTGTATTTATGTGAGGTCTTTGACCTTTTTAAAATTCCTCCATAAATATACACTCTCTCCTGCTCTACTTGCTCCAACCCCTTGCATCTCTCTCTCTTTCATAGTTTCATGTGCATTTCTCTCCTTCATTTCTAGTTCCCCATTTCTTGATTTATGATACCTATCTCTCCTCTTTCTTTTATATTTTGAGGTACTTTAGTTTTGTTGAATCTGGATTTTCTCTCTTCTCTTCTTATTCCTTAACCAAACCTTCAAAAAAATCAACCAAGTATGTAAGTTAAGTCTCATTCTCCCTTCCAAATCTAAATCAAAAAATTCCAAAAAAAATCTGATTTAAAAAAAAAAAAAAAAGGTTCTTATATAGTGTGCTCTTCTTGTTTGGGTAGTCTGGATTTCTCTCCAATCATTATTCCTTGAAAGTACATTTATAAAAATCTTCAAATTATGTAATCTCAGCCCATTAGCCCATTCAATCCCCAACTTAAAAAAAAAAAAAAAAAAGTAAATTGAATCAAAATCTGAACTTTTAAAGCTTCAAGCTAGATAGGTCCTGGATAAAACCATACCATTCTTATAGCAATACCTTTATAAAAAACCAAAAAATCATGTAATTGTCTCCCTTCCTTAATCCCTAGTTGCCTCCCTTCAAAAAAAAAAAAAAAAAAACCCATAAAACAAACCACTCATGGAGACAGGTGGTGCTACACCGAATGTGTCGGCGCCGGCGACACCTGGCACGCCTGGTGCACCGCTGTTCAACTCGGCGGCACGTGTCGACTCGTTGTCGTATGATAGAAAATCAATGCCAAGGTGCAACAAATGTATACCCTTGGATTCATGGGCATCTCCTCAGTGCTTTTCAGATCATATGCCCAAATTACCTGATATCTCTCTCACACGCAAGGTAACATCTTATATATATATATATATATTTACCCATTTTTGTATTAATTTGCTTCTTCTAATTTTTTTTGTGTTAATTTTTTTTCTACTTTTGTTACTAATTTTTATCTCTCACTAGGAAATTTACAACAAATGTTGTATCATATATAAGTTCATGAAAGTCTGTCAGTCTTAGCTTGCTTTTACTTGGCATGAATATTTTATAATTAACTATAAGACTATTGTTTTATAATTTCAAGATAGAAAGGTACGCTTTTCTATTTTTCCATTAATGCTTTAGTTAAAGTTTTGATTTTATGTGAGGCGTGTGGTGCAGTTTTTCATGTGGCACCTGAATAATTTGCCATCATGATTGCAGGTGATGCATTTGAAAACAAACATAGTTAAAACACTCTTATGCATTTAAAATGTTGATTTTACTTCTTAAATTATATCAGATAAATACTATCAGCATCAGGTCATGTTAATTTCATTTTTCATTTTGGAATAACAAATTTGTCATACTAGATAGTGATATGATTTTGTATCTTGATATGTACATTTTTAATAATACCAACCTACAAGATATTTTCTTGGGAAAAGATACGAGGTATATATATTTTAAAAAAAATCATATCTGCTATTCATTACCGCATGTTACATACTCTTATTATTTAAAACTTTTGTTTTAATAATTATTTTATTCACCTAATTTTTAATATTATTATACACCCTCTAATTTTGTCATCAGTTTCTATGCAATTTTGTCATCAAACTAATTAATATAAGTTTAAACTTGTATAAGAGAAAAAGAAAGAAATTGAAACAAAGGATTTTGGGCACATGATCTTATCATAAAGAGTAGAGTTAAAATGCCTCATTGGTTTTGTGCCCCATCATATTCCAACATCATCGTTATCTCTATTTTCAAAATTTAAGCAGCTGATCCGAACCGCTCAATATGATTTTAATATTAAAATGTGCTTGGAGACAAAATTTTAGATTTTTTGAAATTTTTTTGCTATTTTTTAAGATATGTACAAAATCACTGTTTTTAGAAAATTCTGGACCATTCAAAAATAGTGATTTTGTACCTCTCTAAATAATTAGTAAAAAAATTCAAAAAATTCTAAAATTTGTTAATTAAGAGTATGAAAATCATGTTGAACGCTTCGGATCGATTATTTAGATTTTGAAAATAAAGGAAGATAATGTTGAAGCACAATGAGACAAAAAAACCAGTAAAACATTTTAACCCTGCTCTATCATAAAATGATTGCTCCAAGAAATAAAGTCAAAACTTAATAATATATTTTTGTTGCTTGATTGCACTTTTATTGAGTGCACTGTTCCCTAATAAAAGTATCTCTTCCCTTGAGATATAAATAAGATAGTCAAAGCTAGTAAATGGTTTTTCGTTTTTTGTTCCTACCTACTATTTAATATTTTTTTCCAGGTTCTTTTAATTAAAATATTTATTTTCAAATTTTTGATATCAGAGATGCATGGAAGCCTCTTGCTTTACCCATACAATAATAATTTAGTTTAATTTCATATTTATAAAGGTGGTCGGCTTTCAAAATTCTTAAAGCAAGTCAAGTCATCAAATACTTTTAAATATTAGATTATTTTTTATTTAATGCCAGATTATTTGATCATATGACTGAAAATAAATGAACTTCTTACTAATAAATGTTTAATAAGGATATATATCCACAATTTTTTATTACAATAGTAATATTATTTAGTAAACTAATTAAAATTTCAATAAATATAAAAAAAATATTTGGTTATAATTATGCAACACAAATGGTAACTTGAAACGTAGTTATCTAATTAAGAATTAAGATAAGTAATTAAATGCAGAAGTAAATAATTAGAGATGAAAACTTAATTGGCCTAGTAAACTAACTAAGAATTACAGACAAACTTTAACTAATTATAAATTATGATACAAAACTTGTATGGATATTAATTTTGTGAAAAGGAAAGTATTTATAAGCTGGCGCCTGTCTGGAACCTCAATTCAGAGCATAGTAACATAATTCGGTAATTAATTCGTGTTTAATTCGCTTTTTTGACGTTTTCGAACTGAACACCAAATGAACGCAAAACAAACATATTATATGTTTTATTCGCAAATAAAACGCAAAAAAAAAAAAATTTGGATTTTTTTTTTTGCTTCCTTGTAGTACCGAATCATTTCCGAATCACAAATTTTTAACTCCGTCAAACCAAACCTGAACTATTTATTTGTCACTATGATTCAGAGAAGGAAGTGATTTAATCAAATAAAATAATTTAGGAGTTCTCTTGAACCTGTGTCGAAGAATTAAATTAAGCGGTGATTAACTTAATCCAGAATTAAATTAACCATTCATTCTATGATACACGGGGCCCACGCACGTGGACCAGTTGATAGTAAGTTGTAGATAGAGAAAAAAAACAAAAAAAATGAGCGAATAGGGAGATTAGGTCGGCAAATGTGGACCCCATTGATCATTGAAACCTAGTCAAACTTAGACATTGCAAATATCTTTTTCATCCTTTTCAACTCTCTATGTCATGCTCACCAATTTTTATTGAAATATGTTAAATATTTTCTTGGAAATGCAAAAGATAGAAACTTTTTTTTAAATATTTTGTAATGAATCGAATTATTAATTAGGTTTGTAAATATCAAATTTTCTTGTCACATAAAATATCCAACTTATATAAAAACTATAACTAACTAAATTAATAATCAGTCTTTGATCTAGTAGTAAATGGTGGTAACGTGTTTTGTGTGAAAGATCACAAGTTCGCAATTCAATAAATATATTTTTTTATGAATATTAAAATTTGAAAGTTGGAATTTCATCTTTCTTTAAAAAAAACTCTTAAGGAATTAACCTTATATGAAGTTTAGAGAAATCAAATCAAAAATTTGGTTTCTTCTATAGCACAGAAAAAAAAATTCCATCTGTGTAATTCTTTACAAAATATTCAATATATTTCAAAAAATAAAAATTCTGGCGGCTAAGTCACCAATCTCAACATGCTCTATTTTGTCAAGCAATCAAAAGATATATTATCATATGCTATCATATATATCTCAAGTTTCTGAGGTTTTGGCTCATTCTGCACCTACAGATAAGTTTATAATTTTTTTTTTATATCTATCGGATTCTTCTTCCAATAATGACATATATTATATATATCTCAAGTTTCCGAGGTTTTGGCTCATTCTGCACCTACAGATAAGTTTCTAATATATATATTTTTTTATATCTATCGGATTCTTCTTCCAATAATGACATATATTATATAGACTGAGCCTATGGTACTATATATAGCACGGATTAGTTCGTACTACGGAGTCATATTTTCATTTTGAAAATTCTAATAGTCGATCCGAACCGTTCAACGTGATCTCCACATGAATATGTACTTGCAGACTAAATTTTATATTTTTTTGAATTTTTTTACTATATTTTAAGATAGGTAGAAAATCACTTGATCTGAAAATTCTGGACCATCCAAAAACAGTGATTTTCTACCTATCTAAAAAATAGTAAAAAAATTCTAAAAAATTAAAAAATTTAGCCCACAAGTATATTTTCATATGGAAATCATGTTGAACGGTTCGGATCGACCGTTAGAATTTTGTAAACGAAAATATTGATACGTAGTACGGACCAATCCGTACTATGCATAGTACCATAAACTCACTCTATTATATATATCTCAAGTTTCTGAGGTTTTGGCTCATTCTGCACCTACAGATAAGTTTCTAATATTTTTTTTATATCTATCGGATTCTTCTTCCAATAATGAGATATATTATATATATGTATCATTATTGCAATGCATGTTTCTTTTTTATTATATAAAGTCAAACAATGTGATATGGCGTTTTTGTATTTTAATCATAGCTTCTTGATTGATCAAGATGCTTGCTCCCGGTATCCAAAAAATCATGAATTATATAGTATTAGGTTATCTCACATATTGTATTCCAAAATGATTACAATTCTTGAGTATAACAAAAACAATTTTTTTAAAATTTATAATTCGAAACTCTTCGATCTTCCATATATTATAAACTTTTATTTAATCAAACTTGTTTTTATTCATAACATAAAAAAAAAATTGCTCTAAACCCTAATTGTACAAATTTTCTCTTGCATAGATCTTACACGAATTAGGAAATAAATCTGCTGCGATTTTTTGGAATGGCGAAAACCCTGTTTTTTCAAATTCAACTATTTATATATTTTGAGATTCGTGCATAACAACTAACTGCTTTTGAGATTCGTGCATGTCAAAAAATTGATGGTTGAATGGAAAAGCAGGATCCTGCGTTTATTTCTCACGAATTATCTCTACAATTAATTGTCAAGTATACTAAAAAGCATCTTTCATATCTTTTATTAAGGTCACTTTTGATGGTTGCCTTTAGCTATATAGGAGACCTAAATGAATGCATGACATGTATAATTTCAAAAAATTTAAATCAACAATTTTATATTGAAGTTTTTTAGAATTGTGATAGAGAATGAAAAAAGAATTAATATAGTAATAGTTCTAGTCTGATTAGCTCCTCAAATAGAGTGCAAAAGTTAGTACCGCAGAGCCGGCTCTGTCACGAAACTATATGGTACGGTACGGAACAATACGGTACGCTTGTCGGTTACGTGTCGTGATTCGCGTGTTCCATGCTGTGACTATCTTTTGAAAATTTGGCACGGCACGTCACGCGAAAGATTTGGTCATATCACGTGATCACGCGAGTCACGTGTAATTAGGACCGTTAGATCTTGATTAAATGATGAATCTTAAATAAACTAACCTAAATTATGATTAAATTATCACGTGAGTCACACGAGTCACGTTTAATCACGACATGTTTGAGCACCGCGTGGCACGTGACCATTCACATACTGTGACCATCCCTCAATATTTTGATCACGGCACAGCACAATTTTTCCGGTGGCCTCAAATAGCGCTTAATTAAAGTTAAAAAAAAGGTCGGGTATTATCTTTTTTAAAAAAAGGATGGGTCCGTATCCCCTAAAGTAACCCCAAGTTTTGAGTTTAAACGTGTCCGGTGCCTATTTGGGGATAGCGCAAGGGCCAATATTATTTGAAGGGTCCAGATCTTTTAAGATTCGTGTTAGAGCATCTCGGACTGTAAAATTGAGTTAGATCCGAATTCCTTGGGGGGGAAGGGGGACAAGGGGCTGCATGGCTATGTGCTATTCTAGATGTAGTACTGTTAATTACATATGGTCGATAACAGATGGCAACAAATAATAGACATGACAGTGAAATGATAGAAATGAATGAATGCTTGAACAGAGAAAGGTGTTAGAATGCATCCAAAACCAGTGTTGACTTGAAAATCACCTCAGCAGTCTCTTCCACTACTGAGCTGCTATTTGCTGCTCATATAAAAAGCCTGGTAAAAGAGATGCTTGCATGTGTTTGTTGAGAGAACCCAAGTCAAGTCAATCTTTAAATGATGTAGCTTTTTTACTTAGTAGCACTGCATTCATTTGGAATTTCTTTTTTCGCAAATACAAGATAGATTTTTAATGAAAGAAGAAGATATTTGTTTTTTCTTTCAATTTTAGCAAGTACACTCTTTTTCTTTTGGATCTATTTTCCTTAACGTTTAATATAGTTTTTTACAAAATAAAACATCAACTACTTTCCTGAAGAATCAATTTTTTAATTTACTAAAAAAAATAATTCATTTACTAACAGTAACATACTCTTTTTCAAATGGATGGTTTGGTTGTGGCTTTTTTGCAATTTCATCCTGGTTTGGTCATAAGGAGCTCCCTTTCTATATAAAATGGAACCTACAGAAGGCAAAAATGGGAGAAGGAAGTTTAGTGCATATAGTAATTGAATCAATTTTTTTTTTTAAATTGAGTTGTGTTAGCTTCTACAATCTTTATTCTCATTTGAGAAGATAATCTTATTTAGTTTAGATCTTGAATTTGCAATTTTCTACAACTTTCAGCACCATACTATTTTAGTTTAAATGAGAGATGATTTAATGCTTTAAACAGAGAAAGAAAGGTGTTAGAAACTTAGAATGCATCCAAAAACCAGTGTTGACATGAAAATCACCTCAGCACAGTCTCTTCCACTATATTAAAAGCCTGGTAAAACAGAAGCATGTGTTTGTTGAGAGAACCCAAGTCAATCTTTAAATGATGTAGCCTTTTTACTTGTATTTTTTTAATTTAGAAATAAAAAAATATATCTTTGAAAAAGTAATTGATCATTTTTTCTTTTAAAAAATAGATGAAACCGCACCAATAATGTGGTTCCACCAATAACAAATTGATGGAACCGCATTAATAGTGCGGTCTCAGTAATTTTTATCGCTGGCTCGCCAAGCCTATCACGAACCCTCCTCCTTTTTTCTCGCTTGGGACAGGCTGTGTAGAAACTACAGGCGGAGTTTGCGGTTCTATCTATTTTTGAAGAAAAAATCAATCAAACTCTTTCTTGAAAATTTGTTTGTTTACTTTCTAAATTAAAAAAGATAATCCATTTACTAACATGCTCTTTTTCAAAATGGATGGTTTGGTTGTGCCTTTTTTGCAATTCCTTCTGGGTCTGGTTATAAGTAGCTCTCTTTCTATATAAAATGAAACCTACAAAAAGGGGGAAGGGAAAGAAGTTCAGTGCATATAGTAATTGAATCATTTTTTTTGTAAATTGAGATGTATTAGTTTCTTCAATCTACATTCTCATTTGAGAAAATAATCTTATTTAGTTTAGATCTTGAATTTGCCACTCTATGCAACTTGCAGCACAAAACTTTAGAGCAAATTTGGAATTGAATATCAACCAAAAAACTACAAAGGGTCCTTTCAACTATTCCAGTTTTTCAACCAAAAAAATGTAGAAAGAAATACTGTTGTGACAACAAATGGTCCAAAATTTAATTAATTGATTGCTTCATTGCACAAAACTTTGATTGTATTTAACAAATTCTCATAACAAATTAATGCTAATAATCTCCAAATTTAAAATAATACCAGCTCGGAGCAGAGTTCGTCGGCACATTCATCCTGATCTTCTTTGCAACAGCTGCACCAATTGTGAATCAAAAGTACAATGGTGCCGAAACCCTGCTTGGCAATGCCGGTTGTGCCGGTTTGGCAGTGATGATTGTGATCCTCTCCACTGGCCACATTTCTGGTGCACATCTCAACCCGTCTCTCACCCTAGCCTTTGCTGCATTTCGACATTTCCCGTGGGCCCACGTGCCAGCCTATATCATTGCCCAGGTGTCAGCATCTATATGTGCATCATTTGCTCTGAAGGGTGTATTTCACCCGTTTCTCTCAGGCGGAGTGACCGTGCCATCAGTCACCACCGTGCAAGCATTTTTCATCGAGTTCATTATTACCTTCAACCTGATATTTGTTGTTACAGCCGTTGCCACTGATACTAGAGCTGTATGTATTAATACTCCTATGATAAGATAATTTCTCGTGTGAGGCTATGGTACTATGCATAGCGCAGGTTGGTTCATACTACGGATTAATATTTTTATTTTTCAAGTTCAAATAGTCAATCTGACTCATTCAACATAATTTTCATATCAAAATGTACTTAAAGGTTAAATTTTATATTTTTTAGGAAATTTTTATTATTTTTTTAGATAGATAAATCACTTCTGAATGGTTTAGAATCTTTAGATCAAGTGATTTTTTACCTATCTAAAAAAATAGTAAAAAATAATCTATAAAACGTAAAATTTTATGTACAAGTGCATTTTCATATAAAGATCATGTTGAACGGTTCAAATTGATTGTTTAAACTGTAAAAATAGAAATATTGATCCGGAGTACGGACCAATATGCGCTATGCATAGTACCGTAGCCTCACTCTATTTATGTATATCTTCCTTTTCATTTTTTTTTTCTCAATACTTTTTATTTTTAAAATTATGGCTTTCATTGAAACAGGTGGGAGAGTTGGCCGGAATAGCAGTCGGGGCCGCTGTCATGCTTAACATTCTGGTAGCAGGGTATGTATTAAGAAAAAAAAATGAAATCTTTTTTCCAATTAGGTTTACATAATAGCAAGGTTTTTCTGGTAAACTTTTTTTACATTAATACAGGCCGTCGACAGGAGGATCGATGAATCCAGTGCGTACACTTGGTCCTGCTGTTGCAGCAGGAAATTACCGGCAAATATGGATATATCTCGTGGCGCCTACTCTAGGTGCACTGTTTGGAGCAGCTATTTACACAACTGTGAAGCTTAGGGATGAAAATGGAGAGACACCACGTCAGGTCCGAAGCTTTCGCCGGTAGACGAAATACCTTATACTTATATTATGTATTAATATTATTATTTATGATATGCCCTGTTCAGGGTTTCAAGTAATAATTATGTGTGTAATAATACCTGCTTTGCTTTGCAATCTGTGTGTGCAAAAACAGAGATCAGTTTTATGTTGTATGGCATATGCTTGAACAATAAGCAGTGAATTTTATTAAGCTTTTCTCTTTAATATTTTGTATTATGGTATGGTACCAATGGGTTAGGTACGACATGAAGATATTGCCATTGCTACAGGAGTCCCTGAAGTACGTACCAGTACCTGATATCTAATAATTTTAAATATTAATAGATAGAAAAATACAAACATATGCATGCAACTGAAACTTCACCTTACCCTAAATTTAGAATGCATCTTTTATTATGGAAAAAATAAAAATGTTTATATAAGAAAATATAACAAAAGATGAATGAGTTCTTTTATTTTTATATTTATTTCATCCCGCTAAATTTTGTATCGACCTGATGCACCCAATCACAGGACGCACTAACACCACAAGCCACATACCAGTATATAACATTTCATAACAATAATGTAAAACGTCGTACTGCTTTTCATTTATAGCCAAGTAAACAAGTTAGGTCATATAGTTTGCCTTAGCTATCTTAACAACACAATCCTGTTGTGTTGACTGACATGATCAGTTCTAAGAGCAAACTTTACTGCACAAGAATAAGGCTAGCGTGCTACCAGTAGCATAATGATATGTCGTGCTATCCCTTTAAAAACTTGTTGGATATGTTTCAACGGCGAATCCAAACCGTTGAAATTGGTCTACTTCATGAGTAATGCATTTACATATAAATGTTATAAATTTTGGATTCATATTGGTATAAAATCAAGTGGTAAAAAAATGAAGAATTATAAATTAATTTAATACATTCATTTTTCATTATTTTTTTGACCGCTTGACTTTATAATAAATGATTGCAAAATTTATAAATTTTATATATAAATACATCACTCGTGAAATAATTCGGTTTCAATAGTTTTGATTATTTGTTTTGAAGTCGATTCAATACATATTTGAGGAGATAGCACGACATATATGTCACTATGTTACAGTTAGCACGCCAGTCTTTCCCATTTAATAAACATTTATTACTGAAAAAAAATAAACATGCTTTTCTAACACGCACCAAATCAAATACACTCAAAAACAAAATGAAATTATGTGATGGTCAATAATTATAGCCTCTCATTTCCTTTCAACAACTAAAAAGCAATTCTCATGATTAAAGAGATGCACTTATTATAGCTTAAACAGGACAAAGCAATTTATTTGCACAGTATAGCAACTACTCAACTAGACTTGATGTAGCTCTATCATTCTATGAGCACTTGAAAAAAGCAAACCACAAAATCAAGTCTCAGGTTAAAATCCAAGAAAAGAATATAACTTTGATGTAAAAGAAATGAGGAATAAGAGAGACCACACATTCTTTCTTTCTTTCTTTGGTTCTCTCCATGTGACTTTCATGAGTGTCCTTCAAGCATGCCTCTGCTTCCACTTTTCTCCAAACATAGGAATATATTCAGAGTTTCAGACAAAATTCTTCACAAAAAAAAAAAAAAATGCAAATTCATTTTGTGTATGTTACAAGCATCTCTATAATCACTTGAGAGTAGGTCCGATGGGTATCGAACCTACTATGGTTCGATGGGTTTAATCACCGTCAATTTGCTTTAAGATTCGTGCGGAACGCTTTAAACTTCGTGCGTGTCTGTTTCAATTTTCGTACGCACAAATCTTAAATTAAATTGGACGGTCATTATGCTCGTTGAACCTAAAAGTAAGTCCGATGGGCATCGGACCTACTCCGTTCTCCTCTTTAATTCATTCACGTTGCATAGATAGATGCAATGCAGCTTACAAGTTGCAAAACATAAAAAAGTGAGTTATACTGAGCTTTCACTAGTACAAAAGGTAAATTATCACACATCGTACCTGCTACTGCAATTGAAAAAAAAAAAACCTCCTGATGTTAACATGTTTCTTTTAATGGCAAAGAAAACTGGTGGTGCGTAATGCACCACTTTTTGTTCCAAAAAAAAGTTATTTATTAGGAAATAGTTTCAAATGAATTTGTCATATATTCATGGTGAACTTTTTGGAATTAACCTATTATTGTATATTTAAGGAGTTATGCTTTTTTAAGTCGAATTTTTTTAGTTAACACAGCAAAAAATGAAAATTAAATGATTACCACCCTCCCGACGTAAAATTTTAATCCTACCACTCACGACGTCAATGTTATGCTATATGTAGCATAGAGGGCCTCTCCGTGCAACGGCTCAATATTTGAGTTTCAATTACATCATTGTGGTAACTAGATCCCTCTATATATATGAAGAGGGATCCAATTGCATCATTTATGGTGACACATCTTGACACCAATGCTTATGTCATTTTTGTGTTTCGAAGTTCATACAGGCGATTAGACCATTCACATGATCTTCATATTAAAATGTGCTTAGAGATC
>JAJGRW010001256.1:383865-462769 GCA_025461045.1 Carex parvula | reverse complement strand
ATTAATGAAAAAAAATTATTCATACGCGTCTTATCAAATACAATACATATTGAATATATAAACGATTAAAAAAATGTCATTGACACCTCTAGAGATAGGAGTCTGCATCATCTGCATTAACCCAAAAGAGCATCTTTTGAGTTAACGCATCTTGGCCATCTGATTTTAAACGGAGCCAATCCGGCCTCAGCTTATAACACAGAGATGCTTTAATATTTGTGTGGATCTAATCCGTACATATTTTAAATCGGAAGGTGTCCAGATGCATTAATTTAAAAGATTCTTTTTTAGTTATTGCAGAGATACGAATTCTAGACAATAGAGATAGTGCGTGGATGCTAAAATGAGCTTGAAAAAAAAAGGTAATACTTGAAGTAGGCGTGTGTTCTCCCAATTTTATCAATTATGTTGATTCCAAACTCATAATGAAACGGTAAGTTGAAAAGGCATCTCAACTCTAAAGCGTGCATCTACAGTGCATCGCACTTAGTTAATTTGAAGTGAGATTAGAGTTTTAGTATTTAGGGATTAGAATTTATGATTGGAAAAATAAGTTTTTTAAAAAAAAAAATTCTTAAAAAATAATATTCAACAAATTTTTGGCATAAATAAATTTTGTTTCTGAATCACTAAAGACAAGTATAATGATAAATATTAAATTAATCGTGTGATAATTTATGCAGATGAATAAAAAAGAGGAGATTTATTTAGGAGTTGCATTACATCTTGAGTCATCCGATCAATAATAATGAGAAAAAAAATATCTTTTGACTTATTTGTTCATATCATTCAACAGAGAAGTATATTTTCTTTCATTCTTACTATTCATGACAAAAAGAAGCATTAAATTTGGAATTTTTATTAAAAAGCATCATCAAATTTTGAAAAGTTACGAAACTAACATGATTATAACTTTTTTTACAAAAATCATCTCCACCGAAAATGATACTCGGTATGAAAATTTGAAAATCGGATACGATACTCGGTATCGAATTTGAACCCATTTGAACCTATTTCCTTCTTGTTATGCCACAGAAAATCCAATAAATAAAACTGGACTTAATGATCGGTTTGTGGAATTAAAAACCGAAAACTATTTTTGATTTGTGAATTAGATATTAAATAAAAAAACCAAAAAAGCAAAAAAAAATTCCAGCTTTGCGTGGTTTGACAAATTGGAAAAAAGCAAAAAAAAAAAAAATTAAAAAAATGGTAAAACCGGCCATGAGGCTCGGTAAGAAAAAAAAAATAGAGAACCTGCAATCATATTTGTTTTTGTGAAAAAGCAAAAAAAAATAAAAGAAACCGAATATGGTATCCGGTATGAAAAAATGAAAACCGGTTCCCATTTTTAGTACGACTTTTAAATTGAAATGAGTTGTGTTTTGTGTAATATTGTGTAGCATGTAATACCGAGTATGGTATCTGGTTTCTAAATTTTCATGCCGAGTATCATTTTTTATGGAGATGATTTTTGTAAAAAAATGTTGTAATCATATTGGTTTTGTAAATTTTCAAAATTTAGTGATGTTTTTAAAAAAAAATTCTTAAATTTGATGCCAACTTCGCATGAATTTGTGAAAGATCAGTGCAGTTAATTGGACATGATACAAGCATTTATTGTACATTCAATTTCAATATTCACAAAAAAAAAATCATTTTTTGAGAAAAAAAAAGGAAGAAAGAATCATTCAATAGGATTTCTGATATGGACCTAAGCATTTATTTGTTGTAAAGGTGTTGTGTTGGGGAACTTTTTGGAATATATACATAATTAATACTTGATAAAAAATATATATAAGAGACCGCTTAATTTGATTTGTCAATTTGTATAAATAATTTTTTAAGGCTAGTGCACATAGTCACCAGCAATTTCATTAATTAACAAAAAAAGTATTTACAAGACCAGAAAAATCTGGTTTTTAAATGAAAATTTATTCATAAATCTATGACACACTCTTGTAATGGGTGCAAACGGATCGGATACAAATTGAATATTAGACGGATATAGATACGAATTGGATATTAAACGGATACGGACACGAATAACTGCTTTTTATAATGGTGAATAATATAAATAGTTTTATAATATATATTAAACTATATGGTATATATCTACTATTCGGATACAGATAATTAAAATAAAAACCATATCCGTATTCACATTTAATTTTTGGATCTGGATCCGGATACGAGCAGATAAATCCGACCCGTTTACACCCCTACTCTTGTTGCTTTGTAACACTGACTCTAGTGGGCTACTGAGTACCTTCTATTATTTAAGCTAATATTATAATTAACCAGATCATCAATTAATTAATTAATTGAGGTTTTGTGTTGTACCAACAACCCAATTAAGCTAGGTTCTATCTATCTCACGTTGTTTCACATGAACCGGGACGGACAGTATTCTCTAGAGTACTTTATTAAGTTTGTATGATTAAATTAATGAAAATTGTTACAAGGGTTAGTAGATACATGGGTTCTCTTAGTTGTATTTATGTGAGGTCTTTGACCTTTTTAAAATTCCTCCATAAATATACACTCTCTCCTGCTCTACTTGCTCCAACCCCTTGCATCTCTCTCTCTCTCTTTCATAGTTTCATGTGCATTTCTCTCCTTCATTTCTAGTTCCCCATCTCTTGATTTATGATACCTATCTCTCCTCTTTCTTTTATATTTTGAGGTACTTTAGTTTTGTTGAATCTGGATTTTCTCTCTTCTCTTCTTATTCCTTAACCAAAACTTAAAAAAAATCAACCAAGTATGTAGTTAAGTCTCATTCTCCCTTCCAAATCTAAATCAAAAAATTCCAAAAAAATCTGATTTAAAAAAAAAAAAAAAGGTTCTTATATAGTGTGCTCTTCTTGTTTGGGTAGTCTGGATTTCTCTCCAATCATTATACCTTGAAAGTACATTTATAAAAATCTTCAAATTATGTAATCTCAGCCCATTAGCCCATTCAATCCCCAACTTAAAAAAAAAAAAAAAAACAGGTAAATTGAATCAAAATCTGAACTTTTAAAAGCTTCAAGCTAGATACCTATTGGTCCTGGATAAAACCTTACCATTCTTATAGCAATACCTTTATAAAAAACCAAAAATCATGTAATTGTCTCCCTTCCTTAATCCCTAGTTACCTCCCTTCAAAAAAAACCATAAAAAAACCACTCATGGAGACAGGTGGTGCTACACCGAATGTGTCAGCGCCGGCGACACCTGGCACGCCTGGTGCGCCGCTGTTCAACGCAGCGGCACGTGTCGACTCGTTATCGTATGATAGAAAATCAATGCCAAGGTGCAACAAATGTATACCGTTGGATTCATGTGCATCTCCTCAGTGCTTTTCAGATCATATGCCCAAATTACCTGATATCTCTCTCACACGCAAGGTAACATCTTATATTATATATATATACCCATTTTTGTATTAATTTGCTTCTTCTAATTTTTTCTCTCCTTTGTTACTAATTTTTATCTCTCACTAGGAAATTTACAACAAATGTTGTATCATATATAAGTTCATGACAGTCTGTCAGTCTTAAGCTTGCTTTTACTTGGCATGAATATTTTATAATTAACTATAAGACTATTGTTTTATAAATTCAAGATAGCAAGGTACGCTTTTCTATTTTTCCATTAATGCTTTAGTTAAGTTTTGATTTTATGTGAGGCGTGTGGTGTATTTTTTCATGTGGCAGCTGAATAATTTGCCAGCATGATTGCAGGTGATGCATTTGAAACAAACATAGTTAAAACACTCTTATGTATTTAAAATGTTGATTTTACTTCTTAAATTATATCAGATAAATACTATCAGTATCAGGTCATGTTAATTTCATTTTTCATTTTAGAATAACAAATTTGTCATACTTGATAGTGATATGATTTTGTATCTTGATATGTACATTTTTAATAATACCAACCTACAAGATATTTTCTTGGGAAAAGATACGAGGTATATATATTTTAAAAAAAATCATATCTGCTATTCATTACCGCATGTTACATACTCTTATTATTTAAAACTTTTGTTTTAATAATTATTTTATTCACCTAATTTTTAATATTATTATACACCCTCTAATTTTGTCATCAGTTTCTATGCAATTTTGTCATCAAACTAATTAATATAAGTTTAAACTTGTATAAGAGAAAAAGAAAGAAATTGAAACAAAGGATTTTGGGCACATGATCTTATCATAAAGAGTAGAGTTAAAATGCCCTATTGATTTTGTGCCACATCATACCCAACATCGTTATCTCTATTTTCAAAATTTAAGCAGCTGATCCGAACCGCTTAATATGATTTTAATATTAAAATGTGCTTGGATACAAAATTTTAGATTTTTTGAATTTTTTTTTGCTTTTTTTTTTTAAGATATGTACAAAATCACTGTTTTTAGAAAATTCTGGACCATTCAAAAATAGTGATTTTGTATCTCTAAACAATTAGTAAAAAAATTCTAAAAATTCTAAAATTTGTTATCCAAATACATTTTAGTATGAAGATCATGTTGAATACTTTAGATCAATTATTTAGATTTTGGAAATAAAGATAATAAGGTTGGAGCACGATAACAAAAAAACCATGCTCTATTATCATAAAAATGATTGCTCCAAGAAATAAAGTCAAAACTTAATATTATTTTTTGTGGCTTGATTGCACTTTTATTGAGTGCACTGTTCCCTAATAAAAGTATCTCTTCCCTTGAGATATAAATAAGATAGTCAAAGCTATTAAATGGTCTCTCGTTTTTTGTTCCTACCTACTATTTAATATTTTTTTCCAGGTTTTTTTATTAAAATATTTATTTTCAAATTTTTGATATCAGAGATGCATGGAAGCTTCTTGCTTTACCCATACAATAATAATTTAGTTTAATTTCATATTTATAATGGTGGTCGACTTTCAAAATTCTTAAAGCAAGTCTAAGTCATCAAATACTTTTAATCATTAGATTAATTTTTATTTAATGTCAGATTTGATCATATGACTGAAAATAAATGAACTTCTTACTAATAAATGTTTAATAAGGATATATCCACAATTTAATTCATGGAAATAATTACTTTATATTGTGATTATCCATCAAAAAAATTATATATATATGTTACATTCTATTTAATAATATTACTATTTAATCATAGTGTATGAACTTGTGTAAAGTCCAAATTGTCTCTTGTAGAGAACAATGTGATATTAAATTACTAATCTGATTATTACAATAGTAATATTATTTAGTGAACTAATTAAAATTTCAATAGATATAAAAAAAATATTTGGTTATAATTATGCGACACAAATGGTAACTTGAAACGTAGTTATCTAATTAAGAATTAAGATAAGTAATTAAATGCAGAAGTAAATAATTAGAGGTGAAAACTTAATTGGCCTAGTAAACTAACTAAGAATTATAGACAAACTTTAACTAATTATAAATTATGATACAAAACTTGTGTGGATATTAATTTCTGTGAAAAGGAAAGTATTTATAAGTTGGCGCCTTGCTGAAACCTCAATTCAGAGCATAGTAACATAATTCGGCAATTAATTTGCGTTTAATTTGTTTTTTTGACGTTTCCGAACCGAACACCAATAAAACGCAAAAAAATGTATTATATGTTTTATTCGCAAATAAAACGCGAATCACGAATTATTCGCGAATAAAATGAAAAAAAAAACGCAAAAAAAAAATTAATTTTTAATTTTTTTTTTGGTTTTTTTTTTTTTTTTTTTCTTTCTTGTGGTACCAAATCATTTTCGAATCACAAATTTTTAACTACGCTGAACCGAATCTGAACTATTTATTTGTCACTATGATTCAGAGAAGGAAGTGATTTAATCAAATAAAATAATTTAGGAGTTCTCTTCAACCAGTGTCGAAGAATTAAATTAAGCGGTGATTAACTTAATCCAGAATTAAATTAACCATTCATTCTATGATACATGGGGCCCACGCACATGGACCAGTTGATAGTAAGTAGTAGATAGATAAAAAAAAAAAATGAGCGAACAGGGAGATTAGGTTGGCAAATGTGGACCCCATTGATCATTGAAACCTAGTCAAACTTAGACATTGCAAATATCTTTTTCATCTTTTTCAACTCTCTATGTCATGCTCACCCATTTTTATTGAAATATGTTAAATATTTTCTTGGAAATGTCAAAGATAGAAACTTTTTTTTTAAATATTTTGTAATGAATCGAATTATTAATTCGGTTTCTTAAAATTTGTATATTTAATATGTAAATTTCAAATTTTTTTGTCACATAAAATATCCAACTTATATACAAATTATGACTAACTAAATTAATAATCAATCTTTAATTTAATTGTAAAGGGTGATAGCATGTGAAAGATCACAGGTTTGCAATTCAATACATATTTTTTTATGAATATTAAAATTTGAAAGTTGGAATTTCATCTTTCTTTGAAACAACTCTTAAGGAATTAACCTTATATAATGTTTAAAGAAATCAAATCAAAAATTTGATTTCTTCTATAGCACAGGAAAAAATAAAATTCCATCTGTCTAATTCTTTACAAAATATTCAATATATTTCCAAAAATAAAAATTCTGGCAGCTAAGTCACCAATCTCAACTTGCTCTGTTTTGTCAAGCAATCAAAACATATATTATCATATGCTATCACATATATCTCAAGTTTCTGAGATTTTGGCTCATTCTGCACCTACAGATAAGTTTCTAATATATTTTATTTTATATCTATCGGATTCTTCTTCCAATAATGAGATATATTATATATATGTATCATTATTGCAATGCATGTTTCTTTTTTATTATATAAAGTCAAACAATGTGATATGGCGTTTTTGTATTTTAATCATAGCTTCTTGATTGATCCAGATGCTTGCTCCTGGTATCAAAAAAATAAGTATTTTTTAAGTACAATTTATGGATTTGTGATTCCTTAATAAATCATTAATTATATAGTATTAGGATATCTCACATATTGTATTCCAAAAGGATTACAATTCTTGAGTATAACAAATTACAATCTGAAAACAAATGTTAAAAATTTCTAATTCGAAACTCTTCGATCTTCCATATATTATAAACTTTTATTTAATCAAACTTGTTTTTATTTATAACATAAAAAAAAAATTTGCTCTAAACCCTAATTGTACAAATTTTCTCTTGCATAGATCTTACACGAATTATCTACAATTAATTGTCATGTATACTAAAAAGCATCTTTCATATCTTTATTAAGGTCACTTTTGATGCTTGCCTTTAGCTATATAGGAGACCTAAATGAATGCATGACATGTATAATTTCAAAAATTTAAATCAACAATTTTATATTGAAATTTTTTAGAATTGTGATAGAGAATGAAAAAGAATTATATATGTAATAGTTCTAGTCTGATTAGCTCCTCAAATAGGGTGCGAAAATTGGCACGGCGGAGCTGGCTCCGTCACAAAACTGTACGGTTACGGTACGGAACTAGCACGGCACGCTTGTCGGTTACGTGTCATTCGCGTGTTCCCATGCCGTGACTATCTTTTGAAAATTTGGCACGACACGTCACGCGAAAGATTTGGTCATATCGCACTCACGCGAGTCACGTGTAATTAGGACCCTTAGATCTTGATTAAATGGTGAATCTTAAATAAACTAACTTAAATTATGATCAAATTGTCACGTGAATCACACGAGTCACGTTTGATCGCGACATGTTTGAGCACAGCGTGGCACGTGACCATCCCTCAACATTTTGATCACGGCACGACACAGTTTTTCCAGTGACCTCAAATAGCACTTACTTAAAGTTAAAAAAAGTCAGGTATTATCTTTAGAAAAAAAAAAAGGACGGGTCCGAATCCCCTGAAGTAACCCAAGTTTTGAGTTTAGACGTGTATGGTGCTTATTTAGAGATAGTGTAGGGGCCAGTATTATTTGAAGGGTCCAGACCCTTTTAAGATTCGTGTTAGAACATCTCAGACAGTCTGGATCAAAAGTCAAAACTGAGTTACTTCATGGATCCGAATTCCTGGCCGGGGGGGGGACAAGGGGCTGCATGGCTATGTGCTATTCTAGATGTAGTACTGTTAATTATATGTGCTATGTGCTATGTGCTATGTGCTATGTGCTATATGCTATGTCCATAAACAGATGGCAACAAATAATAGACATGACAGTGAAATGAGAGAAATGAATGAATGCTTGAACAGAGAAAGAAAGGTGTTAGAATGCATCCAAAACCAGTGTTGACTTGAAAATCATCTCAGCAGTCTCTTCCACTACTGAGCTGCTATTTGCTGTTCATATTAAAAGCCTGGTAAAGAAATGCTTGCATGTGTTTGTTGAGAGAACTCAAGTGAAGTCAATCTTTAAATGATGTAGCCTTTTTTTTTCTTTCAATTTTAGCAAGTACACTCTTTTTTTGGGTCTATTTTCCTTAACGTTTAATATAGTTTTTACAAAATAAACATCAACTACTTTCCTGAAGAATCAATTTTTTTTATTTACTAAAAATAATAATTCATTTACTAACAGTGACATACTCTTTTTCAAATGGATGGTTTGGTTGTGGCTTTTTGCAATTTCTTCCTGGTCTGGTCATAAGTAGCTCCATTTCTATATAAAATGGAACCTACAAAAGGCAAAAATGGGAGAAGGAAGTTTAGTGCATATAGTAATTGAATCATTTTTTTTTTAAATTGAGTTGTGTTAGCTTCTACAATCTTTATTCTCATTTGAGAAGATAATCTTATTTAGTTTAGATCTTGAATTTGCAATTTTCTACAACTTTCAGCACCATACTATTTTAGTATAAATGAGGGAAATGATTTAATGCTTTAACAGTGAAAGAAAGGTGTTAGAATGCATCCAAAACCAGTGTTGACTTGAAAATCACCTCAGCACAGTCTCTTCCACTATATTAAAAGCCTGGTAAAACAGAAGCATGTGTTTGTTGAGAGAACCCAAGTCAATCTTTAAATGATGTAGCCTTTTTACTTATATTTTTTTAATTTAGAAATTAAAAAAATATATCTTTGAAAAAGTAATTGATTATTTTTTCTTTTTAAAAATAGATGAAACCTGATGTGGTTCCACCAATAACAAATTGATGGAACCGCATTAATGGTGCGGTCTCAGTAATTTTTTAGCAAATACGTGGTCAGGATGGTGTTTAAGATCTGAAAAATATTAGAACCGGACCATTAGTGCTACTCCTGCTCAAATGGTGAAACCGTACAAATGGTGCGGTTCTATCTATTCTTCTTTTTCAAAGCTTTTATTCCCAAACAAGTTGGGGTAGGCTAAAAATAAAACCCAACCGTCATCAACAACACATGAACTCCCCAAGAGGTCACCCATCCTAGTATTACTCCTGCCCAATTCGTGAGAGTTTCATATCCATAAAGATGTTTTTTTTTACCACTGACTTGCCAAGTCTATCACAAATCCTCCTCCTTATTCCTGACTAGGGATAGGCTGTGTAGAAACTACAAGCAGAGTTTGCGGTTCTATCTATTTTTAAGAAAAAAATCAATCAAACTCTTTCTTGAAAATTTGTTTGTTTACTTTCTAAATTAAAAAAGATAATCCATTTACTAACATGCTCTTTTTCAAAATGGATGGTTTGGTTGTGCCTTTTTTGCAATTCCTTCTGGGTCTGGTTATAAGTAGCTCTCTTTCTATATAAAATGAAACCTACAAAAAGGGGGAAGGGAAAGAAGTTCAGTGCATACAGTAATTGAATCATTTTTTTGTAAATTGAGATGTATTAGTTTCTTCAATCTACATTCTCATTTGAGAAAATAATCTTATTTAGTTTAGATCTTGAATTTGCCACTCTATGCAACTTGCAGCACAAAACTTTAAAGAAAATTTGGAATTGAATATGAACCAAAAAACTACAAAGGGTTCTTTCAACTATTCCAGTTTTTCAACCAAAAAAATGTAAAAAGAAATACTGTTGTGACAACAAATGGTCCAAAATTTAATTGATCGATTGCTTCATTAGTTCATTGCACAAAATTTTGATTGTATTTAACAAATTCTCCTAACAAATTAATGCTAATAATCTCCAAATTTAAAATAATACCAGCTCGGAGCAGAGTTCGTCGGCACATTCATCCTGATCTTCTTTGCAACAGCTGCACCAATTGTGAATCAAAAGTACAATGGTGCCGAAACCCTGCTTGGCAATGCCGGTTGTGCCGGTTTGGCAGTGATGATTGTGATCCTCTCCACTGGCCACATTTCTGGTGCACATCTCAACCCGTCTCTCACCCTAGCCTTTGCTGCATTCCGACATTTCCCGTGGGCCCACGTGCCAGCCTATATCATTGCCCAGGTGTCAGCATCTATATGTGCATCATTTGCTCTGAAGGGTGTATTTCACCCGTTTCTCTCAGGCGGAGTGACCGTGCCATCAGTCACCACCGTGCAAGCATTTTTCATCGAGTTCATTATTACCTTCAACCTGATATTTGTTGTTACAGCCGTTGCCACTGATACTAGAGCTGTATGTATTAATACTCCTATGATAAGATAATTTCTGGTGTGAGGCTATGGTACTATGCATAGCGCAGGTTGGTTCGTACTACAGATTAATATTTTTGTTTTTCAAGTTCAAATAGTCAATCTGACTCATTCAACATAATTTTCATATCAAAATGTACTTATAGGTTAAATTTTACATTTTTTAGGAAATTTTATTATTTTTTTAGATAGATAGAAATCACTGTTTTGAATGGTTTAGAATCTTTAGATCAAGTGATGTTTTACCTATCTATAAAAATAGTAAAAATTAATCTATAAAATGTAAAATTTTCTGTACAAGTGCATTTTTATATAATATCACGTTGAACGGTTCAGATTGATTGTTTGAAACTGTAAAAATAGAAATATTGATCAGTAGTATGGACCAATATGCGCTATGCATAGTACCGTAGCCTCACTCTATTTATGTATAACTTACTTTTCATTTTTTTTTCTCAATATTTTTTTTTTTAAATTATGGCTTTCATTGAAACAGGTGGGAGAGTTGGCCGGAATAGCAGTCGGGGCCGCTGTCATGCTTAACATTCTAGTAGCAGGGTATGTACTAAGAAAAATAAATGAAATCTTTTTTCCAATTAGGTTTACATAATAACAAGGTTTTTCTAGTAAACTTTTTTGACATTAATACAGGCCGTCGACAGGAGGATCGATGAATCCAGTGCGTACACTTGGTCCTGCTGTTGCAGCAGGAAATTACCGGCAAATATGGATATATCTCGTGGCGCCTACTCTAGGTGCACTGTTTGGAGCAGCTATTTACACAACTGTGAAGCTTAGGGATGAAAATGGAGAGACACCACGTCAGGTCCGAAGCTTTCGCCGGTAGACGAAATACCTTATACTTATATTATGTATTAATATTATTATTATGATATGCCCTGTTCAGGGTTTCAAGTAATAATTATGTGTGTAATAATGCCTGCTTTGCTTTGCAATCTGTGTGTGCAAAAACAGAGATCAGTTGTTGTTTATGTTGTATGGCATATGCTTGAACAATAAGCAGTGAATTTTATCAAGCTTCTCTTTAATATTTTGTATTATGGTATGGTACCAATGGGTTAGGTACGACATGAAGATATTGCCATTGCAACAGGAGTCCCTGAAGTACGTACCAGTACCTAATATCTAACAATTTTAAATATTAATAGATAGCAAAATACAAACATATGCATGCAACTGAAACTTCACCTTACCCTAAATTTAGAATGCATCTTTCATTATGGAAAATAAAATTGTTTATATAAGAAAATATAACAAAAGATGAATGAGTTCTTTTATTTTTATATTTATTTCGTCCCGCTAAATTTTGGATCGACCAGATGGACCTGATCACAGGAAGCACTAACACCACAAGCCACATACCAGTATATAACATTTCATAACAAGAACGTAAAACATCGTACTGCTTTTCATTTATAGCCAAGTAAACAAGTTAGGTCATATAGTTTGCCTTAGCTACCTTAACAACACAATACTGTTGTGTTGACTGACATGATCAGTTCTAAGAGCAAACTTTACTGCACAAAATACTGTCATACTATTTGTAAGCTTTCTAAACAAAAGATCCCATCACTGCCCCCACAAAACATTTTCTAATTCTTATAAAAACTACTAATATTTTGTATACTCATAGTCTCATACCCAACAATTTACTCAACATCTTCCTTTTCTTCTTTTGTGCGGCCCGCCTGCTCTTAAACAATCCTTCTCTCTCCTTTAACCAGAAAGGAAGATCCATATCAGGTGAGCAATCCAAAAAATCGACAAGGTCATCAGGCGGGTGCTCAAACAAATCCACTAGGTTCTCTGACAAATCTGCACTAGAGCCCTCGCCATTCCTAGAAACAAAAACAAAGTTTAGGATCAATCAAGTATTGTGCAACTCAAAATCAAACTAGAAGTGCATGATGCACACATGTGACGAATAGAGAAAGAGCGTGTTCTAGAGAAATTGTACATACACTGTGTCATCATCTACCCGTTGCCGTTTTGTGTTTGGCAACACCGATGCATTTAGTTGTTCAGCTGTGGATTTTCTCTTGTGGTTCAAACCCTACAAAAAGGGGACTCTTTAGTGCAAACTATCAAGTCAATATATAAAGTATGGAGTGAGGCTATGGCACTATGCCAAGCGCACATCAATCCGTACTATGGATCCATATTTTCATTTTCAAAGTCCAAACAGCCAATCCAAAACATTCAACATGATCTTCATATGAAAATGTACTTGGAGATCAAATTTTACATTATTTAGAATTTTTTTACTATTTTTTAAAATAAGTGGGAAATCACCTGATTAAACATTCTGGACCACCCAAAAGTAGTAATTTTAAACTATCTAAAAAAATAGTAAAAATTTTTAAAAAAAAGTAAAATCTGGTCTTTAAATATATTTTCAATATGAACCCAAAGTATGGTCCGCGCTTTGCAAAGACCATAGCCACTATAAATTCTGAGAAGTTTAAGTGATACCTTTGTGGCTTCCACAGGTTCGTGTGCATCCCCTGCCAGTATCTTGAGTGCATCAAACTCCACCCCTTCAAACACCATCAAATTCATGATCGCTGACAACACCAAAACACACGCCTTCCAAAGAAAATCGGCCCGTGCACGCAAACCTACCAGCATCAGTTTCAAGAAATGCTGCAGCACCAGCACTGACCTCTTACGGCTCGAAGTGGACCCTGCACTAATTGCACGAAGCAAGATCTTTCGCACGATCTGATCTGCCTCCCTGTCTACTGAACAGCACCCAGCATTACTCTCCAATTCCAAAGAGCCCATCAGGTGTCCCTCCAATTCGAGATGCTTTTCTCTTTTACCAGCTTTCTGTGCACGTGCATTCATTGTTCTCGCTTCAGACACCACTCTAAACAGAGATGAGGCCATCAGCCTTGCCAAGGCAGCAACACTCACCAGCTCTTCAGAAATGTTGCGTCCAGCTTCTTGCTTATTCACTAACACCTCATCAGCCAACAGCATCGAGACAATACCTTTCAAAGTATCCCCGGTTTGGAACCTAGTACTTTCATGCATGATTTGCTGGGTTTCGTCAATATAAGAGGAAATACACAAGAATAGATCATTTTGAGCGACTTCACTAGATCTATTGGGTCCAAAAAGACCAATCAATTTATCCACGTGACAATCTGGATCATAGTTAAGAGGTTTTTTTTTCGCATCACGGCTTAAGTAGGGCCTTAATCTCTGACCCAAATCCAAATCACATAAGGATCTCCAGTAAAGTTTGGCTGATAAGTCAAAAGCACTGATGGCCTGATCAAACCCTAGTCCCAAAACGTGTCCCGGGTTTTGGGTTTCAATGCACCTGGATGCTAATACAGCCAGGTGGGCTTGGAGAAGGTACGGCATGGGAGAACTGAAGCTGGTATTGAGCAATGCTAAGGTGGAATCAAGGCCTAACCCTAGCCCTACCTCAGAAATTCTTCCATCATGTAATGCAGTAGACATCGTCAGAGACCGGCAGAATGAATTAGTGAAGTTCAGGCATATTTGTTCAGGGAATGACAGATAGAGGTGACCTAGCATGAGTTCTTTTATTGAGGGGGCTCCAGAAACTTCAGGAATCCGCTGTGAAGAACGATCCAAGAGAAGCATTAGAGTAGGGTGTGCCACAACTTCTTTAATAAAGACCTGAAAAATGGAAAAACAGTTATCCTTTCTTAATTACAGTTTTTATGAGGGCCTTGTGATCTATTTGGCATCTATTTTCATAACTGATAGTAAACTGAGGCTAATTTGGTTAAAAATTGACACAATGCAAGCTAAACAGAGCTTAATTGAAGAAATTAGGATCAATTAAGACAACATTCAAGTTAGATTGGGGACTCATACCTCAATTCACGGCTCTGTTAGGTGAGACGGCCCCCAATTGCACATACAGAAACAAGTACGATATCATTATGATGCATACCCAGTTCCTACATGACTTTATCTCATTTCAGGTACTCCATAGCACTACTAAAGAGTAAATTGAGGCAAATTTAGGTCAACATAAGGGCAGCACAAGATAGATTGAGGTCTAATTACAGGACTTAATTATATATCAATTTAGGCAAAATGGGGTTCAATTGATGATGTTACAAAGTTCAGTGCTTTACCAAGTTACATTTGGGTCAGTTGCACAATGGACACTGGATTTCTTCATCTGGTACTGCCAATGAATATAAATCAAGCTAATCTCAAGTACTTTATTAAACTGTATTTCCCAGTCACATGGTACCCTTAAAGGTACGTCTGACTGTTTGAATTTTACATTTTTTTTAGAATTTTTGTACTATTTTTTTCAAAAAGGTAGAAAATCACTACTTTTGAATGATCTAAAAAAATAGTAAAAAAATTCTAAAAAATGAAAAATGTGATCTACAATTACATTTTCATATGGAGATCATGTTGAACGGTTCAGATCGACTGTTTGGACTTTAAAAATAGAGATATTAATCCATAGTACAGACCAATATGCACTATACAAAATACCATAGTCTCCCTCATTGAAGCTTGATTGAATAATTTACAACAAACATACCTCTAGATATTCAATAAGTGCAGGAGTTGTGGCAGTAGTGTTTCGACCAAAGGCACAAATGCCACCAACAACAGCAAACAGATCCTTCGACTTGTCTAAGAGAATCGGATGCTTCAATAGTTTCAGTTGAGAAATACAATTTCTGAAACGTTGGATCTCTGAAGCATACAAAACCCGGCGCTTGTACTGGCCCCAGCCAGGTGTCATAAGATGTGCAATCCTTTCTCTGACAGTTTTGAACAGAGCATCCCATTGCTTGCTGAGATACTCATCAGAGTTAGTCCCATCGAGCTCTTTCTTCAGTTGATTTCTCGTTCTAACCTGGAATGCAACCAGAAACGATAAGTAAAAAGTAAAGATCAAAAGAGCCTAGGTTTCAAATCCGTAGAAAAAACTAACCATGGATTATCGGATCGAAGAGGCTGGAGTTCAAATCGAAGATCGCTCCGTGGCAATCGGGGCGAGGCGGAGAGAGAGAGAGAGAGAGTTCGAGGGGAAGAGACGACGAGCAAGCGGTTTCGGTGAGTGAGAGATTGAGAGCCCAGGCGAGTCGAGATCAATTGGATGCTTATTTAATAGTATTTTTGTTTTGAGATTCGTGCTGGATTAAAACAGACGATTCAGATCTCATTCTACACGGTCAGGTATTGCACTGGATCTGAATTCCATCCGAAACTAGGGTTTTAAGCCTTTTTTTTGCGCGGGAAAGAAAGACCTCGGGGCTCGGGCCATTGAATATTAATGCGAATTAATTTCATGAGGAAGGTAGGTTAGCGAGGTTAGAAGCCCAAGAGAGAGAAATAACTGCTAAATTCAATTTTTGTTGACCGAGTTTATTAGCATCACAGTGGACCAAGTTTATTAGCAAACTAGTAACGTTTACTAGTTAAAATTAAGCAAAAGAATGGGAATTCACATCACCTAAGGTTATCTGATTCAAGCAAATTACGATCGGACCGTCCATTTAATATGGCATGAATTTCAAAACAGACCCCCTACAGTCTCAATAGACACCGGATTGAGTTCGGCTCAAATAGAATTAATTGGGCCGGCCGTTGCAATTTGCTTGAGTCAGGTACCTGAGAGGATATCTGTCCAAAGAATGAACCATGTTATTTACTATTTAATTTTTCTTCTTCTTATCTTTTATATAATCTAATCTTGGATGTGCCGGTTACTGTATCTCTACAGTACCCTCCTATCTCCCCTCCGTATGATCCATACCTAATGGTTAGATTTGCATCGTTTTCATCGAACGGTTACATCTCTTCACTTCTCACACTTTCCAATTCTTCTAAGCTGGATTTATTTTTACGGTTGTCATTCATCCAATATTATTTGTTTCAATCGAGCGACGCGTGTTTCTTATTACTTCTTCCTTCTACTGACGCGTGGTACCTTCACTTAGAGTGTGCTCCAGACAAGGGTACGCGGAGGGAGGGGAAGAAGAAAACACTGTGCGAAGCTTATGCACCTGCTCCAGAGGGGAGAATCGAAGAGAGAACGGAGGGTACATGTTACTATGCGGAGGAGAAGAGAATTTTGGGGTGTAAATTTACTGTTCGGAAGGTTGTCTCCCCCGTCTCCCATCCCCTTCCTTCCCTTTAATGAGGGTTTTACCCTCCGATACTGGAGCATAGTCACTAAATTTCTTCGCTTAAACTCTCTGTTGAATCTCTCACCAGGAAAAGGTGAGAGGCAGTTTCATCATCAGGTTTCCCTACCTCACCCCAGCCCCGGTCTACACAAGGTTTCACCTTCATTATGCTGCTCCACGGCCAAATCGAACACAACCCAGCCAAATGGGGGCCTCTTTAAACAAAATATTTTAATTGGATTGAAAACCCTAGGTCCAAGGCTGTTGTATTCCGTTTCCTCCTCCCTTTTATCTTCTCCTGAATTCACTACTGAAGCTATTCAACCGTTGTAGTCCAATAAATTCTACATCTGGAGAATTCGTTGCTCTCGCTTCTTTCTCGACTCTTAGTGAAAGTATTTCATCGGAAAGGGGGGCCATTCACTATATTTTTGAAATTTGTTCTCCAAAAATTTATAATGCAAATTTATTTTGTGCAATTTTATACTAATTTCTTCCTTTCTCTGTTCAATGTGCATTATCTCAAAGGATCCGGGCTTAAAAAAAACGACGCAAAATCCTTCCATTAGGAGATTATTCAATGAATTTCCAGCTGCAATCGTACCACCAATTTTCACTTCTCGAGGTCACTAAACTAACCAAATTCTCAAGTTTTGTATCACATTGTGACATGATGTGTTGTTACCAATTAATTTGATGCCAACTGCATCAATATGCATAAACGTATTGTACACAATTTATTGAACTATTACAAAATGAAATGAAAAAGCTGCTAGCAGTTCAATCTGACCAAACTGTTACACATGCATATAGATCATGACTTACTGAACATTTTCATATAAATTCCACAAAATTTGGTGTAGCTAGTTAGCGGGAATTGATCTTCAAAGTTTAGCACTTCAGAAAAACATAAAAAAACTGCAATTTGTTTTTACCAGAAAATTGAGTCAACTTGCTGTTTTGAAACGTTGATAAAATCCTGTAGGTTATGCCTTAAGTCCTCAAAATGTTATAGACTATAGAACAAACAGCAAAGAACAACCTGGACAAATTTCAAATTCAAATGATCACCCAGTAAAGAGAAATTCAAATCACAAAGTGGTGCCCAACACTGATTCTGAATTGTTGTGCTGATGATACAAAGTTCGATAAAAATCAGTGAAACAAAACTCCTAGAAATATTAGATAAATCTGAGGAATATCTGACAGCATTTAGAAGACATCTGTGAATTTAGATCACCCCATAACATTCAACAAATCAAAGAATAAAAAATAACAAAGCAGACTGCCAAAATCCATAGTACAGTGACCAACTGTGCTATGGATTGAAACAGGTCTTTCCACTCTGATCTAGAACCTCAAATTTGGCACAAATAGTCAAGAACAAATGTACTAAAAGCTTATGAACTCAAAATGATAGGTTGTTTGGAAGAAATTTGAAGAAATTGTGAAAAAAGAGTATCAGCCTAATGACTGCATAAAAGCCAAAACAAATTGATATGCCTTCTTGCAAATTGAATAGAGATCAAACCATAAATCTAAATGACATGATTTCAACTCTCAAAGACTCTATGTTCACCTCTCTGCCAAGTTGAAAACTTGAATCAACCAAATCCAATCCCTAAAACTCTAAAAATCGATCGGGTCTCAAAATCCAAGTTTCATCATTTTGCACAACCGCCAAAATTGCTTAAATATAAAACATAAAAGAACCCCTATTGATCTGATGCGCCAACCCATAACAGTGATGTATCTATACATATATTATCTGGGTCCTCTTATTACTGGAGCTCTCCACTTGTAGTTTGATACTTTCATCTGCTGAGATTGAAATAAATAAAACATGTACCATCTTATCCTTTAATATGCTTAATTCTTAATAATATCTACACTGCTTTTTTACAGTTATTTTACTTTATTAATGCCTTCTCTTTGAATGTCCTCTCTTTTAATTCATTATTAAATTCATCTTTACAACTAATTTGTTCCTGCAGCTTTGAATCACAGCCAAAACCTCCAGCAGCTTCTGAGACAAATAAAGCAAGAAGACAACTATTCAAACAAGAACCATCCAAAAAGCAACGAACAAGATAATAAAATCTTATATTCATATAATATTTAACAATACGCAAAACTTTACAGAGCACAACCAAAAAGGCTGTTATATGTTATTGACCACTATTTTTCGAATAAGATCTTCCCTATTGTGCTTCATAACATCAGTTTCAATATTCCACAGTCAATCAATAAAAATATTGTAGATCATAACATCGGCTCGGTGCCCTTTAGAAATCATATTATTCAGAAAACAACTGCCCTATAAGTTTTACCTTTATTTAGAAATAGGTCACAATATGAGACTGATGCCCTTTAGAAATAGCATTATTTAGAATGTACATTGCCTTCTCAATTGCACCTTTCTTGCGCAGCCCATTGATGCGCGCAAAGCGCAATGCAAGTTTCGGTACGCTTGAGGGCGCACCTTTTAAAACCGCATTTACACTCCACGAGTAAGGGATGCAAGTGCACAACCCCTATCGGGTAGTATAATCGGGTATCGATCCACAGGGACGGGCAATTACGAGGTTAGAATCTATCGAACTTAATCAAAAACTAGAAGTGAGAAATGGTTTTGTTTGGTATTTAATTTCCTAAAAAGGTAAATTCAAGCAATTCAAACAATTCAGGAAGATGTAATAAAATGCTAGAAGAAATGTAAATTGTGTTTTGATTATGGATAAAAGGCGTTTCCAGGGTTTCAGATTTCATCTCTGATCTGCCTCTAGTGGTACGGCCCGTACCAAGGTGGTACGGCTAGGCCGTACCTCACTTGGTAAGGTAAGGCCGCACCACTCTGGTAAGACCCGTACTGGCTTCCCAGAACAGAGCTTACCAGTTCGAGTTGATGCATTTCCTTGCTGGTACCTTGTGCTAAACTCTTTAGAAAGGTTCAATTGACCATACCTAAGGTTCCTAACCCTCAACCATCGTTTGTTGGATCAAGATCTAGGTTGGAATGCAATTGAGTGCCTTTTAGGGATTTCTACACCTCAACTCTCGTGTTTTGGTACAGATCTACCCTAGCTGGTTGATTGGAGACCTAAGGCACCCTCTAATCTGTCGATTAGAGGAGAATTCAACCTCTCGGCTTCAATTCGAACTATTCTACCCTAAGCACTTGATTTGGATGAAAGAATGAGATGATCACATGACCTTGATAGGTTCGATCTAAACCTAGAGGTGCATCATACACAATCACAGCAAGCAAAGCAAGAGATGGCAAAGAAATCACAATCAATCAATCAAAAGAGTTCATACAAGATACAAGTCAAAGAAAGTCAAAACAAATCAAGAATCCATCTCTAAACCCTAGAAACTAAAATAACTACTCACAGCACATGATCTGATCTAAAAATACAATAAAAGGGAGAGAGATAGCCATGGATCGAAGGGATCGAGAGGAGGAAGCTAGATCCGTCGAGTTTCGCCTCTTTCCTCTTCCTTCCTTCTTGCTCCTAGCTCCTTAGCTCTCTTTCTCTCTCTTACTGTGCTCTCAAATGGATCTGGAATGGAATCCCTCTCGAAATTGGAGAGTTCCCCGCTTTAAATAGCCTCTGCCAAAATTTGAATCTGTCAGGCCGCCTTTAAGTACGGCCCGTACCAAAGTGGTACGGCCTGGCCGTACCAGGCGTGATGAGCTGAAAACGGCTAAGTCTGGTGAGACCCGTACCAAGCCTGGTAAGGGTCGTACCTCGTCATCCAAAATCGCCGTTTCTTCGTGTGTTTTGCTCCAAACCTGCAGAAAACAAACAAACACTCAGCAGTACCAAATTCTAAAGATATATCGATGAAATGCACATGATTCTGGTGAATTAGGGCACGAATCTGGTACTAAAACAGGCCTAAAATAGACTAAATATGCGAGGTATCACCCATCAATAAAAATATTATAGGCTATAACATGAGGCTGATGCCCTTCAAAAATCATGTTATGTACAATATGTTGGATCATATATCCAACGTTGAGCATATATGTAATATAATTATGAATTGTATACTGTCAATATGATTGTCACAATTAAAGTGATCTAATATGGAATTAAGACATTAGACAATCTATGTATTCAATAGGATGTGGTCCATAAATGTGTAGAACAATTTGGGCAAAGATCAAATCATTGATGGACTGATTTTGAGATTTGCAAATACAGAAAACTGCTTTCAGAACCCTGAGTGCAGACGCACTGAGCCCCAGTGCGGACGCACTCAGTACTTAGCCAAATTTTGGGAACTTCAGTTTAGAAACTGGAAAAAGTCCGAGCCCAGTGCGGACGCAGTGAGCCCCAGTGCGGACGCACTCAGGACTTAGACAATTTCCTGAAGTTCAGTGCAGAAACTGAGAAAAGTCCGAGCCCAGTGCGGACGCACTGAGCACCAGTGCGGACGCACTCAGGACTTAGATGATTTTCGGAAGTCCAGTGTAAAAACTGGAAAGAAAGTCCGAGCCCAGTGCGGACGCACTCAGGACTTAGGAAAAATTCGGGGCTGAAAGAAAGGCAGTTATTTAGACGCGTCTCAACCCAGTGCGACCCAGTGCACCCGCACTCGCGGTGCCAGATGTGTAATACTATATAAGGATGGGTCCCCAAGGCACAAGATAACCAACTCAACTCATATTTCTGGAAAGAGGTTATTCTTAGACAGAATTTTGAGTGTCTTCTCCCTTCTTCCTCCATTAAAGAATTGAGAGGAGAGATCCATAAGGAAATTGGAGAGGATTTCTCAATGGCGTGTCTTGTTGCTTTGGAAGATCTAATCCACAACCCAACCACAAAGGCGAGAAGGACTTCTTGCCGTTAAAGACTTGTCTCGCGCTCACGGAGACGGCTTGCTCAAGATTTTGGATATTCCATGGCAAACGGCATGGAATCAGGTATAATTCCGCACTTAAGATTATGTTTTCGGGTATCTTTGGCATAGGACGGTCCTTAGGTTTAAGGTGGGGATTGTTTCTTCTTCCCCGGGGTGTAAGTGTTTGACCCCTAGATGAGATGTAATTGTTTGATCTCTAGATAAGGCGTAATTGTTTGGTCTTTATGATCCCCCAACAAGTGGTATCAGAGCCTTCCTATGCCGAAGGATTAGGTCTTTAAGGATCTAGAGAGAATTAGGAATTGATGATTTTTTTGTTGATTTTTGGTTGATTTTCTTGATCTGAAAATATAAGTTTGGAGAGCACAAAAGTTTTATTTGAGATCATGATTGCCTAAAAAAGTTAAGTCATTAATTTGGTTATGGTTTGCTCGAAGATTTCCACTTGAAATCGCAAAATTCTGATCAAATAATATTCGATCCTGAAAATTTCAGTTTTTTGGGCGGTTGCGGTTGTGAAATTAGGGTTTTGGGAAATTTATTTTTTATAAATTTTCTGAAACAACAATTTACAAATTTAGAAATTTCTAAATTTGAAAGGCTATTTAAGGTGCTTCCAATCTTTTATTAAAATCTCTCTAGATCGTGTCTTAATTTCAGCATAATAAATGCAGTTTTACAGTTACTAAGACAAAGATACGGCCGCACGGATTTTGATGCGATCGCGCGGTTTTTGATGCAGATGCACAAAATACTTTTTTTTTTAATTTGGCAGACCGCACAAAATTTCGTGGGGGCCGTACAACTCTCTGAAAAGTTAGAGAATAATTTCTGAGATTAAAAATGCAGTTATTATGATGCAATTATATATATATATATTTATTTAATTGCACTTTTGTTTTATGGCATTAGGATAAATTATGATTCTTTTAAAGGCATTAAAGTTATATATATCTTGAATTAAATTAATTGAGTCATTATTGTACCCTCCGGTGCTTCTTTTGACAAAGTTAATTTAGATTCATTATATAAAAAGAAATTAAGTGTACATTTAATTGAAGCAATCATATATCGGTCCTCCGGAAGATTATGGTTGTTAAAGTTTTATGTACAATTGAGTGATATTAAAGTGTGATGATGATTATTAGGCTTTATACATATGTCATCATGTCGGCCCTCCGGAAGGCATGTTGTCAATATGTTAATGAATCATCAATACTTTATTATTGCGACAAAGCATCATAAGAAATTAATTTGTTGCCCTCCGGTAATCAATTAATGGAAACCGATACTTTGGTAATAATGAAATAGTTTAGCCTTTATTTGAATATAATTTATAAATTCAGATTTTTTGCTAAATCGTGTTTGTTTTGTGTGTCTTTTGTTCGAATTTTTCAGCTAGCATTACTACTGGCCTAAAAGACATTCCGATGTTAAATGGTACCAATTTCAAGTATTGGCAGGAGAGTGTTATGATAACTCTCGGTGTCATGGATTTAGACTTGGCATTCAGAACTGACTGTCCCAAAATTACTGCTACCTCAACTCCTGAAGAAAAGAGAGTTGAGGAAAAGTGGGACAGATCTAATAGAGTGAGTCTAATGATTATGAAAAGGTCCATTCCAGAGGCATTTAGAGGCTCGATTTCTGATAAGATTACTAATGCTAAGGAATTTTTAGCCGAAGTTGAGACAAGATTTGTCAAGAATGAAAAGTCTGAAATTGGTACACTCTTGACCAAACTTGTCCAGGGGCGGACCCAGTGTACTCCAGGGGGGGCAGCTGCCCCCCCCTGGATTTTGAGTTTTAGTGGAAATTTATCGGTTCTGATCGACTCTGCCTCCCCCTGGAATTTTTTTTGCCCCCTTCTGGTCGTTTAATTTGTAATTCAAGTTAAATTTAGGGTTAAAATTGAAATAAATCTGTTGAATTTTGATTGGTAATTAGAATTATAAGTCAGAGCATCAGAAATTACAAGTCAAAGCATTTGAAAATATAAGTTAAATCATTGTTTTTTGTCGAGTACTCAATTGGTTAAAGGATTTAAACCCGATTAGATATTTAAACCCGATTTGATATTTTTTTGCCCCCCCTGACGAAAATCCTGGATCCGCCCCTGAACTTGTCTCAATGAAATATAAAGATAAGGGAAGTATTAGGGAGTACATCATGGAGATGTCTAATGTTGTTTCAAAACTAAGGGCACTTAAGTTGGAGATTTCTGATGATCTCTTGGTGCACCTAGCATTGATATCCCTTCCTGCACACTTTGGACAGTTTAGAGTGAGCTATAATTGTCAAAAGGACAAATGGCCACTCAATGAACTCATCTCCCATTGTGTTGAAGAAGATGAAAGATTGAAACAACAGAAGACAGAAAGTGCCCATTTTGCTACAACTTCCAAATTTAAGCCATCGGCTAAGCGTAAGAAATCAAATCAGAATAAGGATAATAAGGGTGCTGCAGTGAACACCAACAAGAAACAGGATAAGGGCAAATCAGTTGCCGCATCGGAAAGTGCCTGTTACTTCTGTGGTGCAGTTGGACACAAGAAGATGCATTGCCAGAATTATCATGCTTGGCGTGTTAAGAAAGGTACATCTCTTGTTATGGTTTGTACGGAAGTTAATTTATCTTCTGTATCTAGATATACTTGGTGGATAGATTCAGGTGCAACTACTCACATAAGTATATCTTTGCAGGGCTGCCTAAATTGCCGGAAGCCAAGTGATGATGAGAGATTCATCTTTGTGGGCGATGGCAATAAAGTTGAGGTGGAAGCTATTGGGACTTATAGATTATTGTTAAAATCAGGATTTTATTTGAATTTGTATGAGACTTTTGTTGTACCGTCTTTTAGACGTAACTTAATTTCAATTTCTGCATTAGATAAGTATGGATTTACTTGTGCTTTTGGAAATGGAAATTTCAGTTTGTTTCATGATTCAAAACAAGTTGGTTCTGGTTTTCTTTCTGTTTATGATAATCTATATTCTTTAGATGTCAATAGTTCTTATATTGAAGCTTTGGATGTGAATACAAATAGTAAGAAAAGAAAATTAACAAATGAAAAGTCAGCTTCATTATGGCACAAGCGATTAGGTCACATTTCTCAACGCAGAATTGAACGACTTGTGTCTAATGAAATTCTTGAACCCTTAAATTTTTCAGATCTTAATGATTGTATAAATTGCATAAAAGGAAAACAAACCAATTTAAGAAAATATGAAGCCAAAAGGTGTTCGGAAGTCTTGGAATTAATTCATACCGATATCTGTGGTCCGTTTTCAACGGCCACAAGAAATGGTCAACAGTATTTTATTAGTTTCATAGATGACTATTCAAGATATGGCTATATCTATTTGATTAAGGAAAAGGCTCAAGCCCTTGACATGTTCAAAAATTTCAAAGCGGAAGTTGAGTTACAACTTTAACAAACGCATTAAGGCCATTCGATCTGACCGTGGTGGTGAATATTACAGCAGATATGATGGATCAGGTGAACAATGTAAATGGCCTTTTGCACATTTCATAGATGAATGCAGCATTGTGCCTCAGTATACATTGCCCGGTTCGCCGGCAATGAATGGTGTTTCTGAGAGGCGCAATCGAACGCTTAAGGACATGGTAAGAAGTATGATGAGTCGCACTTATTTACCAACTAATCTATGGGGTGAAGCCTTAAAGACAGCAGCACATATCCTAAATAGAGTGCCCACTAAAGCAACTAACAAAACCCCATACGAAATTTGGAATGGGCGAAAGCCCAATTTAAAACATTTGCGTGTGTGGGGTTGTCCAGCTGAAGCAAAGCCTTATAGGCCGCATGAAAAGAAACTGGATGAAAGAACTGTTAGTTGTTATTTTATTGGGTATCCCGAGCGATCAAGGGGTTATAAGTTTTATAATCCTACAGAACATTCAGTTTTTGAGACGGGAAATGCAAAATTTTTTGAGGATGTTGAGTTTGCGGGGGGAGATACAATAATGGATGAAATCGAAGAGGAGTATGCAAATATTCCCACAGGTGTTGAGAGTTTTGTGGATATTGAACCCATTTTAACTCAAAATACAATTGTCGAAAATCAAACCATTATTGAAGACCAAACTCAACAAGATCAAACAGTACAAAGTGAAATTTCAGAAATTCTGAAGAATGCTGTTGTTGGCCAGATTGTTGTTGACAACAATGCTGGAAACCCTCAAGAAAATTCAGAAGTGCCAATAAGAAGATCCACTAGAGAGAAAAGGTCTGCAATATCTTCGGATTATGTAGTTTACCTTCAAGAACATGAGTTTGATGTTGGTATGTTAGAAAATGACCCCATAAATTTTCAACAAGCCATGCAAGACTCTAATTCTAGCAAGTGGATCGATGCCATGAATGAGGAAATAAAATCTATGGCTGACAATGACGTTTGGGAAATTGTCCCATTACCTAAAGGAGCGAGACCCATTGGTTCAAAATGGATATTTAAGACCAAGAGGGATTCGAAAGGTAATGTGGAGAAATATAAGGCTCGTCTTGTCGCTAAGGGTTTTACACAAAAGGAAGGCGTCGATTATAAAGAGACTTTCTCTTCAGTTTCATTGAAAGACTCTTTAAGGATTATATTGGCATTAGTTGCGCATTTTGATTTAGAGCTTCATCATATGGATGTTAAGACTGCGTTTCTCAATGGTGACATTGAGGAAACAATCTATATGGTGCAACCAGAAAACTATGTGTCGGGAGACGCAAAGTCTATGGTGTGCAAACTTAAGAAATCCATCTATGGGCTAAAGCAAGCGTCTCGTCAGTGGTACTACAAATTCCACAATGTGATTATCTCATTTGGTTTTGAGTCAAATCTTGTGGATGAGTGTATATACCTCAAGTTCTGTGGGAGTAAGTTTGTGTTTCTGGTTTTATATGTAGATGACATATTGCTTGCCAGCAATGATATAAATATGTTGCATGAGACTAAGAAATTTCTGATGAAGAATTTTGAGATGAAAGATCTTTGTGATGCATCATTTGTCCTAGGGATTGAAATACTGAGGAATAGAACCAAGGTATGTTAGGTTTATCCCAAAGGAATTATATCGAAAAGGTCCTGAAAAGGTATGGCATGCAAGACAGTAAATCAGGAAATACCCCTGTGGTAAAAGGAGACAAATTCAGTCTCAGCCAATGCCCAAAGAATCCTTTAGAAAAGGAAGTAATGCAAAAGTATCCATATGCCTCAGTTGTTGGGAGCATCATGTATGCGCAAGTGTGTACGCGTCCGGATATTGCGTTCATCACTGGCATGTTGGGCCGATACTTATCAAATCCAGGTCTAGATCATTGAAAAGCAGCCAAACGGGTCTTGAGGTACCTGAAGCGAACAAAAGATCACATGCTCACGTATCGGAGATCGGACAAGCTAGAGGTCATTGGGTATACCGACTCTGATTTTGGAGGATGTCAAGATAGCATGAAATATTCATCCGGCTACATTTTCATGTTAGCTGAAGGGGCTATTTCATGGAAGAGTGCTAAACAGTCACTTATAGCATCTTCCACAATGGCCGCAGAATTTGTAGCATGTCATGAGGCATCGAATCATGGTGTATGGCTGCAAAATTTTGTCACTAGGCTGCGTATAGTGGAGTCTATTGAGAGACCACTAAAATTGTATTGTGACAATAATTCAGCCGTACTTTATGCAAATAACAACCGAAGTTCGTCAAAGTCCAAGCAAGTTCTTGGTTGTAAAGGAGAGAGTGCAGAAGGGTCAGTTATCCATATAACATATAGGGACAGACTCCATGTTAGCGGATCCACTTACTAAAGGATTACCACCCAATAAGTTTGAAGAGCATGTTGCTCATATGGGTGTAATTTCTGTTAAAGAAATTCAGTTTTAGTGGGAGTCTGTTGGTTGTTTATTTCAATGTTCTATTTACTTATTGTAATTTTGGATATGAAACTTGTGACAGAAAACAAGTTATTTATGTTGTATGCATGGTATTGCAAAAGGATTGTTATATGCATTCTATCTCTAATTTTTGTTTTGACCTTACAATTGAGTATGTAATTTGCGAATTGTTTGTTTGAATTTTGCATTTTACAACAAGTTTATGAAATTTAGTTTCAAGTTTTAAGTAGGAGACCCAGTTAGAAATTGGCACAGTAAGATCACAATTGCGTGTAATTTCTATGCTACACATCCACATCATGATTCATGTCATTTGGTTATGTTGGTACTGAGATTATTGATGGTCTAGTCATGACTAATATAAATGTGACGAAAGCCGCTTTAGTCCTTTGCTAATGTAATTGATGGACGGAATTGGTTTGGAAATACATAAAGATGACAGAAAAGTATGTGCGCACATAAGGTTAACAATACATAATTAAAAGAGTATGACATATTGCTCAAGTGGGAGATTGTTGGATCATATATCCAACGTTGAGCATATATGTAATATAATTATGAATTGTATACTGTCAATATGATTGTCACAATTAAAGTGATCTAATATGGAATTAAGACATTAGACAATCTATGTATTCAATAGGATGTGGTCCATAAATGTGTAGAACAATTTGGGCAAAGATCAAATCATTGATGGACTGATTTTGAGATTTGCAAATACAGAAAACTGCTTTCAGAACCCTGAGTGCGGACGCACTGAGCCCCAGTGCGGACGCACTTAGTACTTAGCCAAATTTTGGGAACTTCAGTTTAGAAACTGGAAAAAGTCCAAGCCCAGTGCGGACGCAGTGAGCCCCAGTGCGGACGCAGTGAGCCCCAGTGCGGACGCACTCAGGACTTAGACAATTTCCTGAAGTTCAGTGCAGAAACTGAGAAAAGTCCGAGCCCAGTGCGGACGCACTGAGCACCAGTGCGGACGCACTCAGGACTTAGACGATTTTCTGAAGTCCAGTGTAAAAACTGGAAAGAAAGTCCGAACCCAGTGCGGACGCACTCAGGACTTAGGAAAAATTCGGGACTGAAAGAAAAGCAGTTATTTGGACGCGTCTCAACCCAGTGCGGACGCACTGAGTCCCAGTGTGACCCAGTGCACCCGCACTCGCGGTGCCAGATGTGTAATACTATATAAGGATGGGTCCCCAAGGCACAAGATAACCAACTCAACTCATATTTCTGGAAAGAGGTTATTCTTAGACAGAATTTTGAGTGCCTTCTCCCTTCTTCCTCCATTAAAGAATTGAGAGGAGAGATCCATAAGGAAATTGGAAAGGATTTCTCAAGGGCGTATCTTGTTGCTTTGGAAGATCTAATCCACAACCCAACCACAAAGGCGAGAAGGACTTCTTGCCGTTAAAGACTTGTCTCGCGCTCACGGAGACGGCTTGCTCAAGATTTTGGATATTCCATGGCAAACGGCATGGAATCAGGTATAATTCCGCACTTAAGATTATGTTTTCGGGTATCTTTGGCATAGGACGGTCCTTAGGTTTAAGGTGGGGATTGTTTCTTCTTCCCCGGGGTGTAAGTGTTTGACCCCTAGATGAGATGTAATTGTTTGATCTCTAGATAAGGCGTAATTGTTTGGCCTTTATGATCCCCCAACACAATATCCATTGCCTTCACAATTTCACCTTTTCTACACAATTCATAAAAAACCAAGGACTGGTTTCTATCTCAGAACAACATTTAGTCAATTTCAACACCACTGAAAACTATGAATGCAATGAATGTCTCATGGATTATGTAATTTCTCATTTTAAACAGTGGTGAAAGCAGCAGCAAAGCAAAAGAGGAGGAATAACCATGCTCTGGCTTTAATGAAACGCCGACATATTTTGTTAGTTGTAAATACTATTTTGTGTTGATATGGACCTCAACAAAATAATTAACTTATATTGTCCCGACAAGAAAATATGTTTGGAAGATTTGTCGCAAAGGGATAGCATGCTTACACAAAGTATATTGCTATCCCTCTTCCAAACATAATTTGTAGATAAATCCTACTTACTGTTAAGTTTTTGTTGTATGAAAATGAAAAGATGATATGCCACTTATACAGTTTTTGGGGTCATTATGGCTATGTTTTGTTAGATCTTAAAAAACTCCAAAATAAACATATCAATAAAATAAGTGCGCTCTAATTTATGTCATGAGTTTGTGAGTCTGATGAAATTTCTCAACTTGATAAAATGATAATATTCTTCTATTGGAAATTTGTCTTGAAATCTGAAATTCTGTAAATCGATTGAATGAATCAAAATCTCAAAAGGTCAATTGTAAAAAATGAATAGATCATACATGATAAAAAAAAGGGAAAATTTCCTCCATGCCACCCCAAAACTTGGAAAATACCAAATTGCCATCCCAAAACTCAAAATTTCCTATTTGCCACTCTAAAATCATCAAATTTACCCTATTGCCACATTTGTACATTTGATATACGTTTTTTCTTAAATTTATACTGAAAAGTGTTGTATAAAAAATATATTTTCGTATTTTCCATTTTACCCTTCAAGAACAACAGATAAAATTAGAAATGGAGGCCTCCATTCATCTCTGATATTTCTATTTGCTCCCAGTAATCGAATTCTATTTGCTCCTGGTAAAATCTTCCAAATAGATGAATGGAGGCCTCCATTTCTAATTGGAAAATACCAAATAGGATTACTGGGAGCAAATAGAAATATCTCTGATATAAAACAATCGCTAAACCTTAAAACGCAAGTACTGTTAGAATAATTGATTAACAAAATATATATGATGAATATATATGATTAATTTGTACTAAAATCTTCCTGGTAACATCTCTGATATTTCTACTTGGAAAATACCAAATAGAATTCGATTACTGGAGCAAATAGAAATATCAGAGATGAATGGAGGCCTCCATTTCTAATTTTATCTGTTGTTCTTGAAGGGTAAAATGGAAAATACGAAAATATATTTTTTATACAACACTTTTCAGTATAAATTTAAGAAAAAACGTATATCAAATGTACAAATGTGGCAATAGGGTAAATTTGATGATTTTAGAGTGGCAAATAGGAAATTTTGAGTTTTGGGATGGCAATTTGGTATTTTCCAAGTTTTGGGGTGGCATGGAGGAAATTTTCCCTAAAAAAAATTGTTCTTGAAATTTATAAAAGGTCAATGAATCAATATATAGAGGTCTAGTGAATTTTGAAAAAATTGTTCTTGAATTTTTTAAGACAAGATAATCAATTTGGATTTTGTTTTTGATGCATCGATATTGAATCAGATATACACCATAACCATTCAGATCTCGGATTTTAATTCAAAAATTATTTAATAGGAGTTAGGTGTGCAAACGGATCATATTATCCGACCGTATCCGAAAATTAGATACGGATATCCGATATCCAAATATCCATGTGAATACGGATACGGTTTTAAATTTTAATTATCCATATTCGAATAATATCCATGTGAATACGAATACAGATATCTCCTCGCAACTTGCGCACCACCTCTGACATGGTGGGCCGCCGCTCGGGTGAGGTTTGTGTGCCCTGCAATGCCACCTGGATAAGCATCTCAGCACCCTGACTGTCGTACATGCTGTTTAATTTCGGATCAACGATTGCTTCCAGCCTATTCTCTCTCGGAAGAAGATTAATCACCTTTTACATTGCAAAATATTTTATCAGGCCATTCATACTAACTATCAAAATCAAAGCCTCTCATAAAATTATATCTTATTTTGATAAACATTAAATAAGTAATGTACAAGTAGAAGTGATATGTTTGATGTTTTGATATTTTGATAAAAATTAAAAAAATCTTCCCTAGAACTTTTCAATTGAATTATTAGAGTAGCTTTGTTAAATATGGTATATTTATAATATATCTGCTCTGAAACAACCCAAAGAGAGTTAGGTGGTATAATTTCACATGAACCATGATGTGTACCAATCACATATGAACCCTTTAATTTTCCATCAGATATATTGTGCACTTTTCATTCTACAATAGCACATTAGATGTCCATCCAATTCATGCATTTGGAGTAATTGATAGCTATCGGCAGGAGGAGCATGAAATAATCAAATTATTTCGGTTGAGTTGGGTTTGATTTTGAAAATCAAATAAAATTTTAGTTTGTCTATTTTAATTCGGTTTGGACCGAACCAAACCAATGAACACCTCTACTTACGAATTGTTTGACCTCTCAAGAACTATGATGAGAATGTCTTTGTATCTTTCTATTACTCCATTCAGACACTCATCACCACATGGAGTTGTCAATTACATGTCCGTGACGATCAATGTTATTGCTCAGCACACACGGAACTGATCTTTGTTCTAGAGTATCGATTAATAAAGTTGAGTAGGAGACGACACAACCGGATTCTTATGTAGATGGACATACTACAAAGGAGGCGAAGGGGACACCAGAGCAACTGAGAAACACTTGAAAAGAATGCCAAAAATACTAGATATGCTATAAATCGTATCCGATAAGATTACTTTTATTTCTTAAAAAAAAATCATATTTTAAAATTAACAATTATGAAATCTAACAATAGATATTTTTTATGTTGTTATTTTGCAGTTTCATCGTCCAAGATCCAATCATTGTGTGACGTTGTAATTTTTATTCAAGTTGTAATTTTTTAGCTATGTTGTTTTTCAAACTTATCACATTGTGCCATGCTTTATTTTAATTTTTAATCAAGTCATGTACATTTAATTTTAATCATAGTTTTTAATCAAGTTAGGTTCTATAATTTTTCCATTTTGTTCAATTTCAAAAACTAAAAAAAAAATCTTTTTTCATTCAAAATATAACATAACATAACAAAAAAAAAAAAAAATTATGCGCATTTCGCATGATCCCTAAATCATGTGCACCTCTGAGGTGTGCATGATCTCAAGTTGTGCGCGCATGATAATTTTTGAACTTTTTCAGAAATATATAATAATGTCATAATTTTGAAGAGAACAGAGGTCTGATAGACATTGGACTTATTTTTGGATCCAATAAACTCCAACACCTTGTGATCCGCATTAATATATGTGCGCACATAAATTGAAACAAACACGCACGAATTTGAAAACAGAACGCATAAATCTTAATACAAATTGGGTGGTCGTTGTACCATCGAATCAAAATAAGTCCGATGGTCATCCGACCTACTCTGAATTGAGAGAATTAAACTCCGACTTTTCTTCGAGTCAGCTATTATTTCATTAACAATTCCACAAATAGTAGGCCCCACGGGTCCCACCTCGAGATAACGGCATCAGTAAAAATTGGTAATAAACCCAATTCTCACGCTCTCTGGTTCTCAATCTCAGCTTCCACTTCAGAATGGATTTTGTTTCCCCGAGACGGATCCTAATTTTAGTCAGACCCGACCCGCTTGTGTGTGGTGCAAATGTGCAATGGACGATTTATTTCATTTTTATCGAGTCGAATGCTCGACTGCATCACCACCAAAGAAAAAAAAAATAATAATAATCGCAGTATCTCCAAGTCAAGTCAACTTGAATCCATTTCTATAAGTGAGATATTTTCAGATTTTGATTTGAATTTTCAATTAATAACCGTAAATTTGTAAGAAATCTCTTCTCTAGTTCCGTATTTCCACAAATGAATTGCTCAGGAATAAGGATGCGGTTGTTTAATTAAGTTTCTTGTTTCTACTTTCTTTTTTAGTGTTGAAGTCCCAGCTTGACTTGAAATTTTTTTATCTATTAATGTTTGAGCAGTACTTGACATCAGTTTTCTTTCTATTTTGAGAATGAATTTGGCTTCCTTTTAGTGGGAACTGGGAAGTATTTATATATTGATTTGGTAAATTGGTCGAACCACTGTGAGCATGCTCCAATAAGCAATTTCTGTGATGTTGTTCACCCTTTTTTTTTTTTTAATTATTTCTCACCTACTTAGTCATAATTATTTATTTTACGTGAAAATCAGCACATGGTGCAAATTCACTATATCAAGGAGATTAATCAAGTTTAAATACTCTCTTACAATTTCATACACTAATTAACGAGATTATCAAGTGTATAAGGTAGATTGAACAAAAGAGCAAAACCTTAGAAAGAAGCTTGGAAAAAATTAGTAGACTTTCTGTAGGAGGTATTAATGGAAGGAATTCTATGTGCTTAAACTGATGGGAAGAAGCAACCTTTAGAGTTCCTATTATGATTATATATAATATATACTTTTTCCCACACCCAAATATCTAATATTGACAAGAAAATTGTTGAGGGGAAATTTGTTTTAACCGTCAATGCCTAAAATTGCATGCTACTTTTTTTCATTTTTATCCTGGTGCTCTTTTCTAATGTTTGGATTGCTATTATATTTCAGTTCTTTGGTTACAACAGGCATTGATCTCCCACAAAACCTTGGACATCATGAAATAAATTTAAGACAAGCTATGAAGTTTGTAATTGCACTGCTTTTATCATGCTTGAGTTGTAATGCTCTATCTGATGTGGAAAGTAATAACTTCTTTTCCTTATTGGCTTTTTTATTTTATATTAGAGCTTTTGCAAAAATTCAGGGTGTTTTGTGCAAATCTCTTTCCATTAATTGGCATGACTGTTATTATGTTTTTGTTTTTTTTTTTGGGATAAATTCAAGCTGGTGCTACTTAATTAAGTAATAAAAATTTAATAACTCTTTATGTACATCAGTGGGAGCATTGATTGAAATAAAGCGGCAGCTAAATGACTCTCAGAATAAACTCTTTAATTGGTTTCAAGATGCAGTAGATTGCCATTCCATCGGTGTCACTTGTGACAGTAATAACCGTGTTACTGGATTGTAAGTTACTTTGGCAAGTTCTTTTGTATGGTACTTGAGTAATGGTACCAGTTGACATTGTAATGGTTTTCTTTTAATGGAAAATCGGTGGGAATCCCCACTTCTTATAAAGCAATTCATCCAAAAACCAACTCTGCCTACCTTTTCTAAACAAACAATAAATGAAAAATTGGAAAACAAATTTTATTATTTTACTTATACTCCTTTTTTATGTCTCTTTCAGATCATTAAATTCTATGGGATTTACTGGTACTTTATCTCCAGCTTTGGCAAATCTGTCATACTTGAAAAGATTGTACGTTGTTCTCATATATACATATTTTTGTTTGTTACTTATAAAAGCATAAAGATACAATCTGGTAATTATACCACATTATACTATCAATAGTTGCCCTTAACCTGTTAGTTCAAAAGCTGTCAAAATTATATTTGAATTTGTGCAGAGCTAGTAATACTGTTACATTATTAATGTAATATCTTTGTAACTGTGTTTATTTGAATTTGTGCAGATTTTTGGTGGATAATAAAATAATAGGTGGGATTCCTGAGCAGCTCGGAAATTTATCTAGCTTGAGTGTTTTGAATTTACGAAATAATCTCTTGACTGGAGCAATTCCTGCCCTGTAAATTCTAACGGATCAATATTCTCGTTTTCAGAAAATCAACTGCCCTGTAAGTTTTACCTTTATTTCACATCCCAACAATAAATGTGTTATGGGTCACAATATGAGACAGATGCCCTTTAGAAATAGCACATTGCCTTCTCAATTGCACCTTTCTTGCGCAGCCCATCAATAAGAATATTATAGGCTATAACATGAGGCTGATGCCCTTCAAAAATCATGTTATGTACAATATCCATGTCCTTCACAATTTCATCTTTTCTACACAATTCATAAAAAACTAAGGACTGGTTTCTATCTCATAACAACATTTAGTCAATTTCAACACCACTGAAAACTATGAATGCAATAAATGTCACATGGATTATGTAATTTCTCATTTTAAACAGTGGTGAAAGCAGCAGCAAAGCAAAAGAGAAGGAGGAATAACCATGCTATGGTTTTAATGAAACACCGACATATTTTGTTAGTTGTAAATACTATTATGTGTTGATATGGACCTCAACAAAACAATTAACTTATATTGTCCCGACAAGAAAATATGTTTGGAAGATTTTTCGCAAAGGGATAGCATGCTTACACAAAGCATATTGCTATCCCTCTTCCAAACGTAATTTGTAGACCAATCCTACTTATTGTGAAGTTTTTGTTGTATGAAAATGAAAAGATGATCTGCCATCTATACAATTTTTGCAATATGTCTAAGCAACTAACCACCTTCAGCTGTACAAAACTAATTACATAAACATAACATCTCTATATACATTTCTCTACTTGAAAAACAGTTGCCGAAGCAACACGAGGCCACTTGCTAGTTGGAACTAAAAGAAAAGAAAAGGAAAAAAAATATAATTCATTTCTTACATTAATTTTTGTAACATTGTGGTCATTATGGCCATGTTTTGTTAGATCTTAAAAAACTCCAAAATAAACATATCAATAAAATAAGTGCGCTCTAATTTATGTCATGAGTTTGTGAGTCAGATGAAATTTCTCAACTTGATAAAATGATAATATTCTTCTATTGGAAATTTGTCTTGAAATCTGAAATTCTGTAAATCGATTGAATGAATCAAAATCTCAAAAGGTCAATTGTAAAAAATGAATAGAATACATGATAAAAAAATTGTTCTTGAATTTTATAAAAGGTCAATGAATCAATATATAGAGGTCTAGTGAATTTTGAAAAAATTGTTCTTGAATTTTATAAGACATGATAATCAATTTGGATTTTGTTTTTGATGCATCAATATTGAATCAGATATACACCGTAACCATTCAGATCTCGGATTTTAATTCAAAAATTATTTAGTAGGAGTTAGGTGTGCAAATGGATCGGATATTATCCGACCGTATCCGAAAATTAGATACGGATATCTGATATCCGAATATCTATGTGAATACGGATACGGTTTTAAATTTTAATTATCTATATCCGAATAATAGATATATACCACTGCACTCACTATATATACCACTGTTATTATTTATGTACATATCTACTGGATGTCCGATCCGTATCCGTCACATATCCAATCTGTATCTGTATCTGAAAAATAAAAACGGATACGGATATGGTTTTACCGCTATCCAATCCGTTTGCACCCCTAATAGGAGTGGACTCGCAAAGCAAATATTTAATTTGAAAATTAGACAACTAAAGCGCCTATTCAAGTCCAATTGGTCGACTTTGTTTTGTTAAATTAATTATTGTTAGTTTGAAATTTGAATGGGCTTATGAAGCTAAATAATTTGGGCTTTTAAATATTATTAGGCCCAGTACTAAAATCACTGTACATGTTTTGTTAGTATGAATGCAACTTAATTGTTGCAAATGAAGCATTGTTTTATCCGAAATGCATATTGTAAGATTAAACTATTCAATTATCAGAGGAATCTCGAGTTCTCAATAGCAGAAACTTGTTTGTTTCTAGAATTATTACAGCAATTTTCCATATTATGCCTTCCTTTCTAATGTAGAAGAAGATAACAATTTACTAGTAATTAGTTTTGGCCATCTTCCATATTTATCATGCTTTTTTATCATGCACAGTAAAATTGTTGTAATTGCAATCTGTATAATCAGATATGTACCAAATACTTGAAAATTAGTTGATCAATGTTATGGTTCTTTTATGTAATTCATGTTTGTTTTTTTAACAGTCAAGCAGATATTTGATGATCATAAGATCTATAATTTTTTATACTGTTCAGATTTGGATAAAAGCTGATCCAATCATTGTGTGACGTTGTAATTTTTATTCAAGTTGTAATTTTTTAGCTATGTTGTTTTTGAAACTTATCACATTGTGCCATGCTTTATTTCAATTTTTAATCAAGTCATGTGCATTTAATTTTAATGATAGTTTTTAATCAAGTTAGGTTCTATAATTTTTCCATTTTGTTCAATTTTCAAAAACTAAAAAAAAAAATCATTTTTCATTCAAAATATAACATAACATAACAAAAAAAAAATTATGCGCATCTCACATGATCCCTAAATCGTGTGCACCTCTGAGGTGCGCATGATCTCAAGTTGTGAGCACATGATAATTTTTGAATTTTTTTAGAAATATATAATAATGTCATAATTTTGAAGAGAACGGAGGTCTAATAAGCATCGGACTTATTTTTAGGTCCAATAAACTCCAACACCTTCCAATCCGCATTAATATCTGTGCACATATAAATTGAAACAAACACATACGAACTTTAAAACAGAGCACATACATCTTAATACAAATCGGGTGGTCATTGTACCATCGAATCAAAATAAGTCCGATGGTCATCCGACCTACTCTGAATTCAGAGAATTAAACTCCGACTTTTCTTCGAGTCAGCTATTATTTCATTAACAATTCCACAAATAGTAGGCCCCATGGGTCCCACCTCGAGATAGCGGCATCAGCAAAAATTGGTAATAAGCCCAATTCTCACGCTCTCTGGTTCTCAATCTCAGCTTCCACTTCAGAGTGGATTTTGTTTCCCCGAGAAGGATCCTAATTTTAGTCAGACCCGACCCGCTTGTGTGTGGTGCAACCGTGCAAATGTGCAATGGACGATTTATTTTTCATTTTTATCGAGTCGAATGCTCGACTGCATCACCACCATAGAAAAAAAATAAATAAATAATAATCGCAGTATCTCCAAGTCAAGTCAACTTGACAGTACTCCATTTCTATAAGTGAGATCTTTTCAGATTTTGAGTCGAATTTTCAATTAATAGCTGTAAATTTGTAAGAAATCCCTTCTCTAGTTCCGTATTTCCACAAATGAATCGCTCAGGAATAAGGATGCGGTTGTTTAATTAGGTAAGTTTCTTGTTTCTACTTTCTTTTTTAGTGTTGAAGTCCCAGCTTGACTTAAATTTTTTTTATCTATTAATGTTTGAGCAGTACTTGACATCAGTTTTCTTTCTATTTTGAGAATGAATTTGGCTTCCTTTTAGTGGGAATTTGGCTTCCATTAGTACCAGTGTTGTAAATAACGGTACGTACGTGCTCGTCAGACGGACAGCGTACCGTCAAGCAATTAATTAGAAATAATTAACTGATTAATCAAAAAAATCCGTGATAATTTGATTACCACTAATAACTAATCGGCCGATTAATCAATCTAAACTAAGCAGTTTTGATGAGAATCCCGCCACAACCAAAATGATAAATGGGCTTCGGCCCATTAAGTTGACTTCACCGTGAACACTTTCTGTAGGAGGTATTAATGGAAGGAATTCTATGTGCGTAAACTGATGGGAAGAAGCAACCTTTAGAGTTCCTATTATGATTATATATAATATATACTTTTTCCCACACCCAAATATCTAAAATTGCATGCTACTTTTTTTCATTTTTATCCTGGTGCTCTTTTCTAATGTTTGGATTGCTATTATATTTCTGCTCTTTGGTTACAACAGGCATTGATCTCTCACAAAACCTTGGACATCATGAAATAAATTTAAGACAAGCTATGAAGTTTGTAATTGCGCTGCTTTTATTATCATGCTTGAGTTGTAATGCTCAATCTGATCTGGAAGGTAATAACTTTTTTTCCTTATTGGCTTTTTTATTTTATATTAGTGCTTTGGCAAAAATTCAGGGTGTTTTGTGCAAATCTCTTTCCATTAATTGGCACGACTGTTATTATGTTTTTTTTTTTTGGATAAATTCAAGCTGGTGCTACTTAATTAAGTAATAAAAATTTAATAACTCTTTATGTACATCAGTGGGAGCATTGATTGAAATAAAGCGGCAGCTAAATGACACTCAGAATAAACTCTTTAACTGGTATGTTTATGACGGTTGCGGGTTCGTCGGTGTCACTTGTGACAGTAATAATCGTGTTACTGAATTGTAAGTTACTTTGGCAATTCAATCCAAAAACCAACTTTGCCTATCTTTTCTAAACAAATGATAAATGAAAAATTGGAAAACAAATTTTATTATTTTACTTATAACTCCTTTTTTATTTCTCTTTCAGATCATTAAATTCTATGGGATTTACTGGTACTTTATCTCCAGCTTTGGTAAATCTGTCATACTTGAAAAGATTGTACATTGTTCTCATATATACATATTTTTGTTTGTTACTTATAAAAGCATAAAGATACAATCTGGTAATTATACCACATTATACTATCAATAGTTGCCCTTAACCTGTTAGTTCAAAAGCTGTCAAAATTAGATTTGAATTTGTGCAGAGCTAGTAATACTGTTACATTATTAATGTAATATCTTTGTAACTGTGTTTATTTGAATTTGTGCAGATTTTTGGTGGATAATAAAATAATAGGTGGGATTCCTGAGCAGCTCGGAAATTTATCTAGCTTGAGTGTTTTGAATTTACGAAATAACCTCTTGACTGGAGCAATTCCTGTCTCTCTTGGAAGATTATGGGAACTTCAGATTCTGTAAGCTTTATATTTTTCATATTAATTCATGCTATTCTTGTGGATATTTTTGTGTTTAATTTTTTCCAATTACTGTATGTTTAAGGGACAGTAATGGGATAGAACCCCAAATATTTTAACTATAACCTTTTAGTTTCATTTTGAATTCTCTTGATTTGGGTTAGGATCTTGAGTGGAAACAATCTTAGTGGATCGATTCCTGAATCTGTAGCAAATCTTTCAAACCTAAGTGACATGTAAGCATGCTAATTTTACAAGTTCATATCAACATCTTTTTTTTATAATAAAATTAGGGTAAAAAGTTGACCTTTTTTATTCTTCTTAATTTTACAGTGAGCTTGCTTTCAACAACCTCTCGGGTCAGATACCAGAACCACTGTTTCGTGTTGTCAAATACAAGTAATCCCCCCTCCACGCACACACAATGCAAAAGCACCTAATAAAGAAAAGGAGAAGCACATGACTGCACACATCTCATTATATATTATACATTCTTTATGAGTTGTAAATACTAATAATTTTTATTTTTAATTTTGTTTCAGCTTCACAAATAATTTCTTAGACTGTGGAGACAACTTCCCGCATCTTTGTGCGTCTGCTTATCCTGTTCCAACTAACGGTACTCTTTTCTAATATGTTGAGTTAATTATTTTTCCTCAAGATGGTCAATTAATCTGGCTAATTATTGTCGATAAGATCTCAAACTTACGGAAGGTGGGTCCCACGCACATAACATCGGGGTTATCTTGGGAGGCATCTTTGGTGTGTTAGCTCTGGTCATCGGTTTTGTTCTTTGCAAGTTTAGGAGAAATAAATACTACAATAATGAGGTTTTTCAGGATGTAGAAGGTATGAATTCTACTTTAAATTCTTTTCTTACAATCAAGTCATTCTCTTTTTTCTTCTTGTCTGTTTTTCACATTTTTACTCATATTCCAGGTGAATATGAGTGTAGGATATCACTTGGACAATTAATTAAGTTCCCATTGCATCAACTAAAGGCGGCAACCAATGACTTCAGCGAAAAAGGTGTTTTGGGTGAGGGGGCTTTCGGTAAAGTATATAAGGGGACCCTTTATGATCAAGAGGGAAAACCTATAAATGTTGCGGTGAAGCGGTTAACTAATGTAGAAAGGCCAGGGGGTGAAGAGGCATTTCAAAGAGAGGTTGAACTCATCAGTGTAGCAGTTCACCGAAATCTCTTGAGGTTGCTTGGGTTTTGTGTGACACCAACAGAGCGAGTTCTCGTGTACCCATTTATGGAGAACTTGAGTGTTGCTCGCCGTCTAAGAGGTACCTCCAATTTAATCATAAAGTTTAATAAAGCATAAAATATTAAATATTCCTTAAAAAGTGAAAAACGATTGCGGTTCTCCATATTAAACTACATAAAAGACTGCCCTCTGTTACAACTTACAAGTCTTTTGTGAATGTTTCCAATCGCTATTATTTTGCAAAGGAAAATTCTCATGGTTGCTACTACATCCATTATCTTTTTGGTTTACAGCAAGTACAGCCCATGAATTAAAATCAATGTTAACTCGAGTGAAGTATTGTTAACGTTTGTAGTTAGGAAATATGAAGTCGTTATGTTCATGCAATTTGGAAATAAAAATCTAAAACATTATCGTTTGATCTTAGTTCAATTCATTCTTAGGGAAGAAAACCTTAGCAAAGATCGGGGCAAAATGTTACACTGAGCTAGCTGTTATTTGTTTGTAGATATCAGAAAACTATTTGTTGCAAAACAAGAACCCAGATTTTAATACTGCATATATATCTATACTTGTTGTTTTAGACTCCAAACCCGGTGACCAGGTGTTAGACTGGCCCACGAGAAAGAGGATTGCATTGGGAACCGCACAAGGTTTGGAGTACCTGCATGAGCACTGTGACTCCAAAATCATACATCGTGATGTCAAGGCGGCTAATGTGTTGCTTGATGCAGATTTTGAGGCAGTTATAGGAGACTTTGGCCTCGCTCAGTTGGTCGATATTAGAAAGACCTCAGTTACCACTATGGCGGTGTGTAAAATTTTTAGAGAGATTTTATTTGAAGTTCATATGTGTCATTATAATATCAAATTAATGCGCATACATCTGTGAAGTGGAATTTTAAGACCCAGGAAGGTGGTACAGATCATATATATATATATATATATATATATATATATATATATATATATAGAGATTGGCTAATGTAATAACGTTAGAACTTCGGCCCGAAGTTCTAACGGGTCGTTTTTGCAATTTCAAAATCCAAACAACCCATCCGAACCGTTCAACATGTTCTCTATATTGAAATGTGCTTGGTGACCAAATTTTATATTTTTTGGAATTTTTTTGCTATTTATTAAGCCACTTTGAAAATTCTGATCCGGTGGTCCAGAAAATTTGGCTGTTTTTTACTGTTCACCGTTGGATCAGAAACTTTCAAAGTGGCTTAATAAATAGCAAAAAAATTCCAAAAAATGTAAAATTTGGTCTCCAAGCACATTTCAATATAGAGAACATGTTGAACGGTTCGGATGGGTTGTTTAGATTTTGAAATTGCAAAAACGACCCGTTAGAACTTCGGCCGAAGTTCTAACGTTATTACATTAGCCAATCTCTATATATATATATATACCTTTTTATCTTGTAACAATAAGTTTACTTTGGCACTAGGTGGTAACTGGTAAGGTTGTTTTGGAGAGCTCAATGTGAAATTTCCTATACACTTGTGGTGGCATGCATTGTTTTTCAGGGTATAACTGATGCTCTGACATTATGCAGGGTAAAACCAGAAATTTTCCATTTACTTTTTAAACTTCAGAAGAAATATGATGAAACTAAACTAAGATCTAGCTGGTACCAAGCAATTCAAGTAGCTGGCAATGCATAATACATGCAGGTAGAAGAACAAGTAATTCACAAAATTGATGAATTTGTTGAACAGGTGCGTGGGACCCAGGGCCACATTGCGCCTGAATATTGGAAAACGGGGAGATCGTCAGAGAAAACTGATGTGTACGGTTACGGGATCATGCTTCTTGAGCTTGTCACAGGGCGGCGTGCCATGTTCTTTGAAGAAGATGATGATATTCTCTTGCTTGACCATGTAAGACATACCATTGCATGCACCTTTAGCTAACAAAAATATCAAACATATCACTTCTACTTGTACATTACTTATTTAATTTTCATCAAAATAAGACATAATTTCATGAGAGGCTTTGATTTTAATAGTTAGTTTGAATGGCCTGATAAAATATTTTGCAATGTAAAAGGTGATTAATCTTCTTCCGAGAGAGAATAGGCTGGAAGCAATCGTCGATCCGAAATTAAACGGCATGTACGACAGTCAGGGTGCTGAGATGCTTATCCAGGTGGCATTGCGTTGCACACAAACCTCACCCGAGCGGCGGCCCGCCATGTCAGAGGTGGTGCGCAAGTTGCGAGGGGAGGAATTGGCTGAAAATTGGGAGGAGTTGCAGGAAGTGCAAGTAACACATAGACTGGCTTTCGAAATAGAACAGCGAAGAAGATATTGTTTAATAAAAGGTGACGAGTAATTTGTATGTACTAGATGCAATTGACCTCTCATCCGCTAAATGAGATTTTGTGGGTGAAATACAAGTTATCGGTCCCTGGCTTGAGATGTTGGCCTAGCCAAACTCAGCTTTTATCCAAATCTGAACAGCATAAAAAATTATAGATCTTATGGTCATCAAATATCTGCTTGACTAATTGTTAAAAAAATATGAAATACACAAAAGAACCATAACATTATCAACTAATTTTCAAGTATTTGGTACAGATGTGATCATAGGGATTGCAGTTACAACAATTTTGCTGTGCATGATAAATCTGGAAAATGGCCAAAACTAGTTACTAGTACATTGTTATCGTCTTCTACTTTAGAAAGGAGGGCCAAATATGGAAAATTGCTATAATAATTCTAGAAACAAACAAGTTTCTGCTATTGAGAACTCGAGATTCCTTTGATAATTGAACAAGTTAATCTTACAATATGCATTTCGGATAAAACAATGCTTCATTTGCAACAATTAAGTTGCATTCATACTAACTAAACAACGCAAATCATATCTTAACAGCAAAATTTTGTTTTAAAAAATATTTACCTAAGTTAAAAAATATTGTTGAGTTAATTCATCGTGTATAAATTCCATCTGACCTCGATCGATCGTGTAATTATGTAAACCGATTGTATAAAATGAATAGAATACTTAATGATTCAATAATTATAAATAATGAACAAAGTCTATTTATTTTGTTCAACCAATTCTCCTGGAATGAATGGGCTTAGGACGCAAAATATTTGGGCCCTTAAATATTATTAGGCCCAGTACTATAATCATTGTACATATTTAACGGCCTTCATCATCAATTTCACGTTTTGTCACAACTTTTTCCAAAAAGATCCACATTTATTAATCAATTGAATGAGACCTTGGCTAAATCCAGTACTGTACTCAAAAGAAGCACAGAATTAAATGCATCCATGAGGACCATGACTATGAAATATGAATAAACAAAATAGAACTACACTGTCCTAGTCGAAACTTTTTGAATTATTTACTCTTCCTTCCCTTCACAGAAATTAAAATTAAAAATTAAAAAAATCTTCCCTGGAACATTTCAATTGAATTATTAGAGTAGCTTTGTTAAATATGGTATATTTATAATAGAGTGAGTCTATGGTACTATGCATAGCACGGATTAGTCCGTACTACGGATCAATATTTTCGTTCCCAAAATTTTAACTGTCGATCCGAACCGTTCAACGTGATTTCCATATGAGAATATACTTGTGGGCTAAATTTCTATTTTTAAGAAATTTTTTACTATTTTTTTAGATAGGTTTTGAAAATCACTGTTTTTGGATGGTCCAGAATTTTCAGATCAAGTGATTTTCTATCTATCTTAAATTATAGTAAAAAAATTCAAAAAAATATAAAATTTTGTCTGCAAGTACATATTCATGTGGATATCATGTTGAACGGTTCAGATCGACCATTAGAATTTTCAAAATAAAAATATGACTCCGTAGTACAGACTAATTCATGCTATGCATAGTACCATAGACTCACTTTTTATAATATATCTGCTCTGAACCCAAAGAGAGTTAGGTGGTATAATTTCACATGAACCATCATGTGTACCAATCACATATGAAGCCTTTAATTTTCCATTAGATATATTATGTGTACTTTTCATTCTAGAATAGCACATTAGATGTCCATCCATTTTATGCATTTCGAGTAATTCATCGCTATCGGCAGGTATAACGTTATCTATGCTAATGTCATTATTAGCATAAACTTAGGGTAAATTTCGCTGGAGGTCACTAAACTTTGTTATTTGTCACAAATTGGTCACTCAATTTTGATTTGTCCCTTTTTAGTCACTCAACTTTGTCATTTGTCCCAATCAAGTCATTTTATATTTTTCCGTCCAAAATACTAACGGAATATTCTCATTCTGTTATTATTTTGGACGGAATGAGAATATTCCGTTAGCATTTTGGACGGAAAAATATAAAGTGATTGATTGAGACAAATGACAAAGTTGAGTGACTAGAAAGGGACAAATCAAACTTGAGTGACCAATTCGTGACAAATGACAAAGTTGAGTGACCTCCAGCGAAATTTACCCATAAACTTATAATTTCAGCCTAAGTTATTTTAAAGTTTGAATAGTCAATTCAAACTACTTAACATGCCACTCGCATATGAGAAGATACTTCAAGCCCGTGATGAATAATTTTTAAAAAATAAAATATTGGATATAGTGATTTCTTTTTTTATAGTTCTAAAAATTCATGAATAGAATATTAATAATTTTTTTGTTTCAATCAACGATGAGAGCAATAAATTTCAATAATTTGTATAGAAAGGCATATTATAGTAGACATTATTTCATTCAACAAATTAAGGCAAAAAATGAGTAGCGTGACATTTGATTTAAAACAAATGAAGAAATTAATTATTAATCTATATACGATATACATTATGATTTATTTCTTAAAAAATACTACAAATATTGTCTTTGCATAGTTATTAATCTATATTTTTATATTAAATAATTATAAAGAATGGTATTAATTTTATTATTGTATCGGGTATTTATACATGTACCGGATTGTGTTCGGTTATGGGTCGGATAATTAAATCAAACACACATCAATCCGTTACAATATCAGTTATGTTTCGAATCCGCATCGAATATTAAAGTATTAATTTTGTAACTGTATTCATAATTTAACCGGTTATATTTTTTAAACCATACTCTATCCAAGTTAATCATATAAAAGTAGTACCTCTATATGGAATTTGTATCCTCTGCATTAACTCAAAAAAAATCTTTTGAGTTAATGCATCTGCACCGTCCGATCTGTTTTGAAATCCGTGCATACTAGATCTGCGCTAATATTAAAGGATCCCCTACTTTATAGGCAGGGCCGGATTGGCTATGTTTAAAATCAGATGGCCCAGATGTATTAACTCAATAACTCAAAAGAAGTTCTTTTGAGTTAATGCAGACGATGCAGACTCCTCTATATGTGCGTCAGTGGATGGGTGGGAAGGAACAAGTATATCTCCAATACTGTAAAAGATTTCCTTCACTTTACGGTTTGAGATTAACTCTCAGCCGCTTTGAGATTCAGTTTAGCGCAGGCAATATTATTAGATTTTGAGATTCGTGTCAAGCTAAAAAAAACGGTCCAGATCCAATAATTATAAAAGATTTCTATTACGATACCTGAAAAAATCTGAATTCGGATGAAAAGGGCAATATGCATTGCAAATATCCAGCTAGATGGTCAAGCCGAGGAATAGGGCCCCAAAAGCACAGTACCTAACCTGATTTCTCAAATAGGAGCGCAGAATTTGATTTGGACAACTTAATAATGCATGCACCACAAATTGGAGTGCATATCCCCTGAGATATCTCATATTTTGCGTGACCGACGTGGCCAGTGCCTATTCGGGATAGCACAGGGGCCAGTATTAATTGAGCTTTGAGATTCGTGCAGAACGTATTTAAACGGTTTTGATTTTCCAAAAAGTCACGCAAAATATGAGGTATCTCAGAGAATGCCAATTCCACAAATTGGGCCTTCCTTTTGCAACTCATGGTACTGAGTCCACGTGCTTGATGCTTCCGTCTCATGTGCATCGCTTTCCTCTTTCTTTGCTGTCTTTTATGACGAGAAAGCTAGGTGACAACTTTCACCATGCTCTCGTGCATCATTAATTCATGATTTTAACAACAAAATAATTATTCGAGATTTTTTTCATTTTGAAATTTTTAGTAATTAGTAAAAATAAAATTTTAAAAATTTTAATTCAACATTACAAATATGATATATATATTATCTTCGTATCGTGTTTATAAAAAGTAGTGAGATTCGGTCTATGTTTCATCGTATTAAACGACTCGATTTGAAACTTCAACAATTCGAAATAAAGAATTCTCGATGTATCGTAAAATAATTTTGAAAATAGCCTGAAATTTGATTTGAAGTAACACCTATGTCTACTAACATGACTATAAATTTTATTTCTATTTTTCAATATTATTTGTTTTTTTTTTAAATCTAATCATTCTTTCCCTCCTCTCTTTTAGAGGAATAAACGAGTGAATCTAATATAAAAATGCTAGTAAGTCTAATACTAAAATCTGTGCATGCCTGTTTCAATTTCTGTACACACAGATCTTAATGTTGATTGAACCGTGTTAGAACTAATTGGACTCAAAAATAAGTCCGATGGTCATCATAGCTGCTCCGATCTCCGAAAATATTTAATTACTATCTCCCTGCCATAATCCCATAATTCCATTCCGATTGAATTGGGATCCTTTTTATTCGTTCCAACAATTGTTGGTTGAATCCAGCATCCATCCCATCATTGATTTAGAGCTCCAATCCAATCCAAGTATATACACAGCTTGTTGTTCGAGCTCGGTCAGACAAGAAATTAAACAAGCGAGTAGTGCGCTGTGATAGACTGCAAATAGCAAATAGGTATGTATTAATAAGAAGTGATGCTAAAAATGGCAAGTAAATAATTATGAGTGAGTCTATGGTACTATGCTTAGTACAGATTAGTCCGTACTACGGAGTCATATTTTTATTTTAAAAATTCTAATTGTCGATCTGAACCGTTCAATGTGATCTCCACATGAATATTTACTTGCAGACTAAATTTTATATTTTTTCAAATTTTGTACTATATTTTAAAATAGGTAGAAAATCACTTGATCTGAAAATTATGGACCATCCATAAACAGTGATTCTCTACCTATCTAAAAAAATAGTAAAAAAATTCTAAAATAAAAAATTTAGCTCACAAGTATATTCTCATATGGAAATCATGTTGAACGATTCGAATTGACCGTTAAGATTTCAAAAACGAAAATATTGATCTGTAGTACGGACCAATCCGTGCTATGCGTAGTACTATAGACTCACTCATTAATTATTGTCTTTTCATATATAGTTTTCATTAGTTCGAAAAAGTTTTTATTTTATATATAAAGCACCGTGATGATGCTGATATATATATATACTTTTGAAGACTTGTATTTTGTTCTTAGCGTGCATTATAAAGAGAAGGCTAGCGCTATCCTAAGCGCTCAAATTGCATTTTTAAGTGCAAAGAGAAACTTTTGTTTGATTAAACCATACTTACCCTTATTTAATACCTGCTTATTTTGTTTTTAAACTGTATAAAATGGAAATATTTAATGCATTAATATAGAAGAGCTGGTCTTATTAAGTCTTTATGGAAAATTTGATTTTACCATTACCATTTTTAATAAAATAGGAAATTAAGATGTCATCCACATCACCCATAAAATTCTCAAATATGAAATATTTAGTTTTTATGGAAGAGCATAAATAATTTGCAGACAAATATGAAATTTTACGACCCACAAAATATTTTTGCAAGCAAAACAATAAATTAAAAAAAAACATGAATTTTACTTGCTGACTTCTTCGGCCTGCTTATTTTCTTCTTCTCTTGTCATCCTGATCACCTGTAAAATTCTCAATGACCTATCCTACTTGCATCATAAATATTAGGCGATTTATATGATTGTGGTAACATTTTTTTTTTTTCATTTTGATTTGTTGTTACACACCTTTAGAATAGGAATCCGTCAAAATTAGCTAGGCTAATTTTATAAACAAGCTATAACAAGCTTCACTGTATATCTCATATATCAGATTGAATAAAAACTTCAATTCATCATCTATCTGCAAATTACTCTAAAAAATTCAACATGGTATCAAAGTGGGTTGTATAACCTGACTCACAAAAAACTGATCTGTTCTGATCAGATTAATACCAGAAAAATCAGCACAAATCCAAAGCAAAAACCAATAAAGGAAAAAATACAAAAGCTCAGATAGAAGTCGCCATATTTTTTTTCATTTTAATTTGTTGTTACCCATAAAATTCTTCGGCCTGCTTATGTCATGTGTTACACACCGATTTGGTGCATAAATAGTTTCAATTGATAGCTTGTCACTAGTAGCTCGTATATAATAATGATTGATATTGAAAAATTAGCAAATTAATTAGTCCACACCATAATAAGCTTTAATTGATATTTTTTTCAGCCAGTTATAAGTTCCTAATTTTATTCATTTTTTTTATATGTTCCTTAGAGGATTTTGATTTGACTATTTTATGCAGTCAATTATGATTAATTTATTAATCTAGATGTTTGTTATGATTTATTAATAGAGAGTTACAGAAAAACTTGAGTGTAGACACATGCACAAAAATGTTTATGAGACTGTACATAATAGAGTTACTAAATCTGTTATCTTTCACAATTAATAACAAAGATTTAATCAGAGGCAAAAATAAGAAGGTGTTTATTAAGGGTAAACCGACATTAAAAACAAAGAATTCTCTTTGCGCTCAATACTAGAAATTATGATCTTAAAATAGCACTGCCCTAAAGAGAAGGAAACATAGAGGTCAAATGCAAGTCTGATGTCAAAAAAATAATAATTAAACCAATAATTTGCGAACTTAAATTCGACCGACCTTAAAAATATCATTAATTGCAACAGCAATTTTCCAAAAATAGGACAAATGTTTAGATCTACATGTTTGTATTATTTATTCTAAATAATTGCGTCCCCTATACCAGTTATTGTTGCTTCTTTTATTGTTTTCCATTAAACGGACATCAGCCTCTTTTAAAAAAAATTAAAGTTTTAAATAGCACGCCACAGCAGTGCTACAGTATTTTCGGATCATAAAAACTATGGCACTATTAGCGCTATAGCGTGCTAAGAATACTTGGTATAAATTATACCCTCGTCTTTAAAAATATTATATTATAATTATTTTACTACATATTATATTGTAATTATTATTTTTTTACAAAGGACTCGTTAAATGATTATATTAAAGTCATTTGACCAGGCGACAATATAACTCCCTCCTGAATATATATATATGCACTGTGAGTACAATTAAGTGCCATATTTTGTAACTGACTCAATTAAATATTATATCAGCATTGTAACCCCCTCATGAATGTTATTACTATGACCACATTCAGCTAATATATATATATATAGATTGGCTAATATCAAAACGTTTGTCTCTAAACGTTTGTCTCTAGGTCGTGGAACAAATGTTTCGGTTCTTATATTTTCAAAGTTCAAACAGTCAATTCAAACTGTTAAATATTCAATTTATATTAAAATGTGATTAGAGGCCAAATTTTATATTTTTTATAATTTTTTACTATTTGTTAAGTCAGTTTTAAAATCGCTATTTCAATGATTCAGAAAATTTTCACCGTTTATTAAAATCAGCGATTTTAAAACTGGCTTAATAAATAGTAAAAAATTCCAAAAAAATATAAAATTTAGTCTCGAAGCACATTTTAATATAGAGATCACATCTAATGATTTGGATCGACCGTTTGAACTTTGAAAGTCGTAAACTAATTGGTTAGCTCCGGAACAAACGTTTTAATATTAACTAATCTACACACCACATCAATGAACTATAGTTATCAGATCGATTAGTCACAACCGATAAACTTAATTATCTTCATGAAATATATATATATATATGAAAAGAGATATTTGGCTGCCTTGAACTTCAATTTATCGCCAATATTTGATTAATTAGTCACCAAACGCAGTTAGTCAGCTGTCAATTCGGATTATATATACTAACAAGTAACGAGTGAGTCTTGTGATGCGCGCTATTCTTCTTAATAAAATATACAAATTAATTGTCATATTCATCATATATATTTTGTTAATCAATTATTCTAACAGTACTTGCGTTTTAAGGTTTAGCGATTGTTTTAAAACTGTAACTTGCTCTGTTAAGCAATTGGCATTTGAATTATCAATAACAGCTCACAGTGGAATTTTCTTAAATTTTTTTTTTTATACCTCCACATGTAGGGGTGAAAACGAAGTGGATACAGATACGTATTAGATATTAGATGGATACAGATCGAATCAGATATTTATTAAAAAAACAAGAAAATATTATTAAAAACACTAACTTCATAATATTTATCTAATTATAATGATGAATAAAATATTTTTTCAATATTAAACTATATGGTATATATATCTACTATTCAGAAACGGATAATTGAACGTAAAATCATATATGTACTATATCTACACGGATATTCAGATATTGGATATCCACATCTAATTTTTTATATACGGCTCGAATTTTATCCACACTGTGTTCACCCCTATCCACATATCATTATTATTAACTGTACAGTAAAAATAATTGAATCCATCTGTCAAGTAATTATTGAATTAGACATATATTACCCTTATCAAACATTCCAATTGATTATCTATATATAGAGAGAAGTTAAAATAATTTAAATCTGCTAAATTACTTTAATAAACAACATAATAATTAATCCAGCTGTCTAGTAATTTTTCTTTCTGAATAACAAACTAGGCAGAATTATATAAAGTTACGAAAATAAGCTCTCTCTAGTTATTACTTATTACTATCCTTAATTGTATTAGCGATGCAAGACTTGGTTCTATTAATTAATTTCTTTACAAGCAAAATAAGAAAACAGACACAAGTAGGGCTGTAAATGAGTCGAGTTTGAGTGAGTTACCTCCAACTCGTGCTCAGCTCATTAAATAAATGAGCGAGTCAACTAGAGTTGGGATGATAATAACGAGTTGCAGAGCAAACTCGAACTCAGCTCGTAACCAACTCGAGTTGGCTCACAACTCGTTTAACCAGTTAATTATATACTACTAGTAAAAGAATTTATCAGTATCCAGTAATTTTTCATACAACAGTAGTACATAAGCACCAGTAATTTTTCATACAGCAACTTAGTACACAAGTACCAGCAATTGGGTTTAGTTATTTAGAAGAGTATGGGTTTCTGGGATTTATTGTGACCAATGCTATGTAACTCGAGTTATAAATGAGCGAGCTCATTTATTAAATGAGTCAGTCAATTCGAGTTGTAAATGAGTGAGTTAAAGCGAGCTGTAAATAAGCGAGTTAAGAGAGTAATTTTGCCAGCCATAGACACGAGTCATTATATTTATTTAAATTATTTCACATACGTACAAGCCTGAAAGCTGTTCGAACGGTCGACATTATCATTAAAAAAGACAAATTAATTAAGGAATGGCCAAATACAGCGCTAGCTTATGATTGATCGGCGGGAATTTTTTATCTGTAGAAATTAAAATAAAGGAAGAGAGGAGAAATAGAAAGAGTACATCATATTTTTTATTGGTAGAAAGATTGATAGAATTTTTATTGATTTTAAAAATAAAAAAGTTTGGATCATTAGAATTCTACCGATTCAAACTTAGTATTTTTTTTTAAATCTAATGTATAGATGGATGGAATTCTTATATTATTTCTAGTAAAATATGAAAAGTTTTTCAAAAAATAAATGGAATGTTTCTATTATATCTAAAATATTTTTAAAAAAAAATGTTGGGTACCAGCTATTTTCTGACAGATAATGGATTAAATTGGATACCACTGGATAATGAATTAAATTGAATACCAGTTATTTTCTGACCTGTATATTAATTAATTTCTATTAAACTTTGGATAATAATAAAAATGTCGGCTAGGGTTCGTGCAGATTACAGACTGCTGCAGTTGAATTAATTAATTAAAGAAAGAAGAGAGAATGTATTGGAATATTTGAAGTGTCAGTGCCGTAAATTTGGAAGAAGCTAAATATTAATATAGGTCCCTAGGCCCTAGCTACTAGTCTACTTACCATCCAAATTGGAAGTTTGTGTAGAATAACACCAATTTTTGTCTTTGTCGTCTCACCCATGACAACCCATTTTCTGCTAATCAGGTTTAATTTAACCTAATTCACTGCTTGCTTTCTCACATTTGGAGAAATTCAATTATTAAATCACTTTCATTAATTTATCATCCAAATTCCCATTTTTACCATTTCCCCTATACTCATTGTTAGGGGTGAAAACGGTATGGATAATATCCCATCTGTATTTCAAAAAATTAGACGTGGATATCTGATATCTGAATATCTGTGTGAATATGAATACTGATATGGTTTAATGTTTTAATTATCCATATATTTTAATAAATATCCGATTCTATCAGATACTTTAATATCCATATACTTTAATAAATATGAATTAGACGTGGATATCTGATATTTGAATAGTAGATATATACCATATATTTTAATATATATTATGAAAAAAAGTATGTTATTCACCATTACAATTAGATAAATATTATGAACATTAGTATTGTTTTAATATTTTTTTATATTATTTTAATAAATATCCTATTCTATCCGTATCTGTATCCGAATCCGTCTAATATCCGCTCTGTATCCGTATCCGGAAAAGAAAAATAGATATGAATATGGTTTTACCATTATCGGCTCCGTTTTCACCCTATGACATTGTACATATTTGATTTTATTGTTCAAAATCAAAATTACAAATAATTTATTTAGACCATTGATTTTACTGTATTTATACATCACGAGTAAAAATATTCCATTTTGTAATTTGTAAAGGTTTTTTTCTGTACACAATCAACAATTTTAATTATAAACGATCCATGTCAAAATACAAAATGTATTTAACTGACCTTTGATTATTCTCAAACCAAAGTTATCATAAATATTATAAAAAATGAAAAACCATATTAATATTTCATTTAAAAAATGTATTGGGTAAATAATATTTAATTTTCTTCCAAATGAAAAAGAATGCAAGCATTGCAATATACTAATTATAATTACTGAGAAGTTTCAAATTTTACAGTTATCTTCCCACATAGTTAATGAAAAATCAGAAAGATCTATATTATACTGTTTGTTTTAATAAATGCATATATCTGAAAAAAAAAACAATAATTTGTTTCCAAATGAATAGGAAGCATTGCAATCTACCTATAATATATATATCTGAGAAAATTCAAATTTTAAAGTTATTTTACTAAAAGAGTTAACTTGTAGGTGATTATTTCAAATTAATATCGGTCAAGGTTCCTGCTTGCCGATTTTTTAAATATCCTCCAAAAATTAAAAAATCCCACACAAGTCCTCCATTTTTTTATTTTTAAAACTGCTCCAACTGCCATAATTTCTAGCGGTTCAAGATTTTTTTTTAAAAATTACGGAGTAATTGAGTAGTAAAATTGTTTTAATGGTTAATATTATTAATCATTAAAAAAACAAAGAACCACCAGATATTCTGACGGTTGGGACAGATTTAAAAATTAAAAAAATAGAGGGCATATGTGATTTTTTTTAATTTTTGGAGGATATTAAAAAAAAAAATCGGTCCTGGTTGCTTCTGAAAAAAGATTTCCTATTGTTCAAATTGCCACAGAGAATCTTCTCAAGGTATTTCACAGACAGCGTGTGTGCATCCTTCATAAATTAATGGTACTGCATTCCTCGAATACAGCGACTTGTTTATACTTTGGACTGCGTTTCCACCCGTCCCGGACCATTCTGCATCTCTCTGTGACAATCACTATGTATCTAACTATGCAGCACTATACACCCTCCGCAATATATTAGACAGATATGTGGGTCCCACAGAGAAGGGATTTGCGACACTTACACAAACATTTAAGAATTCAATAGAGGAGACTCTTGCAGTTATTCCCGCCTTTTTACCTCTTTATCTTTTCCAGAGGAGCATGGTTTAAAGTTTAAACTTCAAACTCAAACTCACACCCAGGCTCCCTCTGGGCCCCACAATTCGCCACGTCACTGGCACCGAACGAGTCACAAGAGCCAACCATCGTGATCGCGGTCCATCGTTCCGTCTGTGAACCCGATCAAACTTGAAGATCAACTTTTATTTAAATTTTTTTATACTTTGAACCCGATCAAACGTAATTTATTGTATCAACATAATTTATTGTATTATAGTGTAATTCAACATAATTTCAAGTAATTTAGTATATTTTAGTATAAATATATTAATTATATATCAAAAGAAATAATCTAACAAATAATTTAAACAAAAAATTCGAATTTTCAGTGTTAGATTTCATTATTTTGCTCTTCATAGTGTCTCTAAAAAAAAAAAATTGAGTAAATCAGTCACAAAATGGCCGGCTTACGGGGGGAGCGTAAGCCGGCCATTTTGTAGCTGGCTTGGGCATTTTTGGCAAAAACCAGAATTCTGAGCATAAATATTAATTTGTATTAAACTTTGGATATTAATAAAAATCTCGGGAACTTTTCTAACGGTTGTATTAATGAAGTTATTCGTTATCTAAGTTTGTATTTTTACCTTATATCTTCTTTATATTACGTTCTTCCCGAATTATATTTAATAATTTTATAATAAAAATACTCATTATTAAAATTCATTGTGAATACGTGCTCTATTCAGAAATTCGAGAACATTAAGGATGTACTAAGAAAAGAAGCCACCACAAATTCGAATTCAAACGAAAGTAATTCCGACAATTTATAAAAAGAACAGGTCTACTGACAAAGTCTTTCTCTTCACCACTGCTGAGTAGGTCCGACGTCCATTTGACTTACTTGAGATCCAATTGGAACAAGAACCGTCCGATTCGCTTGAAGATGTGTGCATTATGCTTTAATATTCGTGCAGCCTGGCGTCAATTTTGTAAACACGGATATGAAAGCGAATCGGACGGTTGAAAAACCATTAAACCTATAAGTAGATCCAATAGGCATCGGACCTACTCCTTTTGTCTCCTTCCCCAACCTGCCATTGCCCTTTTCTCCTCACCTCTCTACCACACCGACCCTTTCTCTCTTCTCCTCTTCCCTTCCCTTCTCCTTCAAGCCAATAAAACTCTTCCTTTAAAAACCAGCATTCTTCTCTCTCACCTCTCTTTCCCTTTCCCTTTCCTTTTCACTACATACCATGTGATCTCTGACCTTCTCACCCACTGTCACTCCACACTTCCCTTCCATTGGTGACTCGTCTTCTAGAAAACCACCAATACCTTGTCTGGATCGTCTATCCAGACAATGTACAGCTCATCTTCCTCAAGAGGTCAAAGCAGTTCACCTTTCAGCTACCGGAAGCCACCATCTCCTTCTTCCTTTTCCTCCTCCTCCTCGTCGACCTCGTCCGGCTATAACAGCCGGATTATCCCCAAGTCTTCTCCTTCCTCTGTTTCTTCTCAGTACTACGGATCTAGTAACGGTTTCGGGACCCGACCATCGACTCCTAACAAGTCCCGATCCATGCGGACTCCACCACCACAGCCATTGCCGGTGGTCCCTTTTCCTTCAGCCGATGAGCTTATCATTGAAGACACTTCTAGATCTGGAGACAGTATCTCAGTCACAATCCGGTTCAGGCCTCTGAAGTAAGTGTGAAATGGAATTTGGATCTGGTTGACTTCACATCGGCATGTTTTGGCTGATCTATGATTTCAGTAGATTAACTTTTTTTCTTTGAATATTGGTTTGGTTTAGTGAGAGGGAGATACACAGAGGAGATGAGGTCGCCTGGTACGCTGATGGAGAAAAGCTTGTGAGAAGCGAGTTTAATCCAGCTACAGCTTATGCATATGGTAAGTATTTCGATTAAATTTGATTGTTATTCATTTCAAGTTTGAAATGAGGTACAATGTTGGCCTTAAATACTATTCGTCTTGTGAATTCACATCAAATTTGAATCCCTGCTTTGTCACATAAAAATTTTGGTCCAGTTTTCCTTTGCCTTTAACCTATGATCAATGACATAATTGGATTCTGCTCAAATTTATTTCTTTAGATCGAGTTTTTGGTCCCTCCACAACTACTCCGTCTGTCTATGATGTAGCAGCTCGTCCGGTTGTTAAAGCCGCAATGGAGGGCATTAATGGTATTTTTCTTTAATCAATGATTTGGTAGATTTACATCTTCATTAATTAACATGCCTCTATCTTTTTCATGGCTCCTAGTAAGAGTTTTTTTTATTGTTTCAAATTCAGGGACTGTCTTTGCCTATGGTGTTACTAGCAGTGGCAAGACCCACACAATGCATGTAATTTTCTATAAACAGTTTAATTTAACTGAGTTCAAATATAGTTAATTTCTATCTATGTACACCTCTTTTTTGACTGCTTACTGGTCCTTACTTTTTCTAGGGTGATCAAAATTCTCCTGGAATTATCCCCTTGGCAATTAAAGATGTGTTCAGCATAATCCAAGACGTAACTATCTCATACAAATATCTTTTATTTGTCATGATCTTTGATAACCTTTTGTATATTAATATACTGTTGACTAAATATGCCTTATTATCATGTTACAGTCACCTGGGCGAGAATTCTTGCTCCGTGTCTCTTACATTGAGATTTACAATGAGGTTTGTTGTGACCAAGCTTTACATAAAATTACTACTAATTGTACTATTTCTATAAGCCAGCACATGGATTATTGTACTGATTGCACCTTTTGGAACAGTTCTATAAAGGGATAATGGACCTATGCATAAATAAATGTAAATTAAACACTAAACAGTAACCAAGTCTTGAGTCGTAAATGTTTTATTTTTACTCCAGGTGATAAATGATTTGCTTGATCCTACTGGGCAGAACTTGCGAGTGAGAGAAGACCATCAGGTGCAAAAGCTTTTATATGTCCGCTGTCTATTTAAAGTTTGTCAGGCACACTGAATTAAGTGGAGTTGAGTTGAAAAGGTGGAAAAGATGGAAATTTTTCCAATTAAATCCCTCTCTATTCGTTCTAGATAGAATAAGATATTCTCGGGGGATGGAATATCTTATGCTATAGAAAGAATGGATTAGAATGAATGATCCATTTGCTTTGGAATTAAATTCCACTTTGCCGAACACCTATGATATAACTGAACTTGTTTGGTATTAATCAGAGGCTTTTCTGAACTCACTATCAACAACTTTCTATACAAAAAAGATGTTATATATTAATCTCTTTTATTTTTTGGGTTCCTAAAATTCAGATATGGATATTTTGAACTAACAATTGTTCCATCCCAATGTTAAGTTTATGGTATAGTGTCCAGAATCCCAATTTAGGGGACCTAATGAAATATAATAGAGGTTCTTTATTATGAAATTCATGGTCTATTGTTAGGAAATTTTTGGGGGGTGTTCTCTTAACTAAAGTCGAAAGTTTTAAATTATTAAACACAGGGGACTTATGTGGAAGGAATAAAGGAGGAGGTTGTTCTATCTCCTGGACATGCACTTTCTTTCATTGCTGCTGGTGAAGGTGAAGTTTAAATTACTTATTTTCTTTTATTTACATTTTAGAGAAAAAGCTGCAACTTATTGTGAACTCTAGTAATATTTGGAGGACCTTTGCTTGACTGGTGTAAGAACTTTTGAAGAATTAATTGCAACTTTGGTTTAACAAATGCTAATGTTATCCAACCTCAACAGAGCACCGCCATGTGGGATCGAATAATTTCAACTTGTTTAGTAGTCGTAGCCATACAATCTTCACACTGGTAAATCCTTTATACACATCCTGTTTTCTTGGACCTCAAATTTATTTTGTTTTATCAGCTGCATATGAAATCATCTTTTCTAAACTCATTTTATGTAGATGATCGAGAGCAGTGCCCATGGTGATGAGTATGATGGTGTGATGTACTCTCAGCTTGTAAGCAGCTAACCCTAATTTATCACATTCTTTTACAATTTTTTATATAGTCATAAATTTATCTTAATTTCCGCCTTGTTTATCTAGAACTTGATCGATCTAGCTGGTTCAGAGAGCTCCAAGACAGAAACAACTGGTCTAAGGAGAAAGGAGGGTTCATACATTAACAAGAGTTTGTTAACTCTTGGCACGGTAATGTCTACTTTGTTTTTGGGTATTTTTAAATTGCTTTTCTTATTTGTGGATCAAATACATTTGAGTCTGATGTTTACTTGATACTTATATTTGAAGGTCATTGGGAAACTTAGTGAAGGGAAGGCCTCTCATATACCATATCGTGATTCGAAGTTAACTCGTCTTCTTCAGTCTTCGTTAAGTGGACATGGACATGTATCAGTAAGTTACCGCAAATTTACTTTCCCATTCTCCTTACCTACTTGTCATATGTTATCTTTATGTTATTTGATTTGACTTGTTTTCACTTTTTTTTTTATTAAGGAATCTGACTTGGTTGTTTCTGCAGCTTATATGCACTATTACTCCAGCAACTAGCAACATGGAAGAAACACATAATACCCTGAAATTTGCAAGTAGAGCAAAACGGGTTGAAATTTTTGCTTCGCATAATAGGGTAGGACATCACATTTTTTTTTATATATTGACGATATATATTTGGTATGAGATCCAAAGGGCAAACATCATTTTTAATTGATTGATTGTAGATTATTGATGAGAAGTCGTTGATAAAAAAATATCAAAGAGAAATTTCCACCTTGAAAGAAGAGCTTGATCAGTTTAGGAGAGGAATGCTTACTGGTGGTGTCAGTCATGAAGAAATCATGACATTGCGCCAACAGGTCTCTCTTCTCTCCTGCTATAGATCATTACATTTATTCTGAAAATCATCACATGATACTAAACTTTAATTGATGCTAAATTTTGATATGCGATTCTTATTGCTCGAGCAGCTGGAGGAGGGCCAGGTGAAGATGCAGTCGAGATTGGAGGAGGAAGAGGAAGCAAAAGCTGCTTTAATGAGCCGAATTCAGCGGTTGACTAAATTAATACTTGTCTCCACAAAGAACACCATTCCAAGTGTCCCCAACCATCAGCGGGGCCAATCTGTCAGTGAAGAGGATGTGCGTCATCATTGTTTTTCTAATCTCATATATTAAATTATATATTTTTTTCTTTATCTGATCCTAGATAATTATGCTATTTCAGAAGTTGGATATTTTTAGTGGAAACTCTCCACTGCTTGAGAATGAAAAAGACACATTGTCATCTGCCCTGTCAGATCCATTGGATCCAAGCAAACTAAATGAAGACTCTGACGAAAATAGATCTGGCACGGAACATGTATGTGTATTTCTTCTAAAATTCTTTTGAACTTATGTTCCCTAAAAAATATTTTCATCTATTGTAGAAATTTGGGTATGTTTGCATTCATCAGACTTGCAAATATACACTGACCAATATTACTTTAAGCTCATTTTGGTTCTGACCTAACAACAGCCTGTCTTCTGGTATTTGACTTTATCTGCTTGGATACTGGTTTTACTTTGTAATTTGAGGAGCTTTGATGTTGTACTAAATTTTTTTTAGGGCTTTTGCACATAGTTGAACCTATTACAGCAAGTCCCAAAGTCCCATTTAATATAGCTCCTTAACAAAAAGACAATGATGCAATTTTATCATTGTTTGCATTTTGGAACATGAGAATTCTGATTTCTTGTTCATCCTAATTTGTTTGATTTATTCTCTTTTCAGGCTGGATTTAGTGCAACAGATCAAATGGATCTCCTTGTCGAGCAAGTTAAGATGCTTGCTGGAGAGATTGCCTTTAGTACTAGTACTCTTAAGAGACTTGTGGAGCAATCTGTTGATGACCCTGAAAGCACAAAAGTGCAGGTATAATGCTTTATATCTAGCTTGTTATCCCTAGTGATATTTTGATTGATGATCAGTCATGTTAAACATTGATTTTCATTTGACATTTTTGGATTTCTGCACTTGTCATGCGATCTCATAAACAGATTCAGAATTTGGAGCGTGAAATTCAAGAAAAGCGGAGACAAATGCGTTCCTTGGAGCAGAAAATCACTGAGACTGGTGAGGCCTCTCTTGCAAGTGCCTCTATGGTTGATATGCAACAGGTCCTGCTTCTTTATGCTCCTTTTGTCATGTCATAATACACATTACACAGCTGCATCTTAATTTTCAGTTTTCTTATCTTTGCTTTTGGCTGTTCTTTTTTTCTTTTGTGTGATCTTTTGCTACTTAAGGCATCTTAGTAAATGAAACTTTGTGCATGAACTGAGAGAGACTCTACTTGCTAGTGTTTACCTCATGGTATATACTGGTATGACCTGGAGTTTGTCTTCTTTGGTGGATGCTTCATTGCTCAAGTTATTTGGATGGTCTAATTGAATAACATTACTCATACACATTGCTTTTATATTTTCCAGACTATATCAAAGTTGACAGCTCAGTGCAGTGAGACAGCATTTGAACTTGAGGTGACACTACGATGATTAATGTTTTATTATCTGTGATTTGAACTGTTTTGCAGTTATGTTTATTTCTATCTTATGTGGAAAATTTAAATCTGTTTTAACTGTGATGTGCAGTTAAGAACTGCTGATAATCGCATCCTACAGGAACAATTGCAGCACAAGGTATATATATCTTGTTTTACGGCTGTTTTCCATGATGCATATTTTGATGGTAATGTAAATCTTTTTTGTTATTTCCCTGTGTAGCACCTTAAAAGTTTTTTAATTCCTGGTTTTTGGTGCAGTGTGCGGAAAACAATGAGTTTCAAGAGAGAATTATACTCCTTGAACAGCAGCTTGCCTCTATGAAGAGTGAAAAGGGACCTGAGCAGCGTGGATCAGATGAAATAGAGTACTTGAAGTCAAAACTTCACTCACAGGTCTCTAGTTCAATAATTTGTCATCTTTAGTTGATCCATTTAGTCATTTTTAATTCTTTTTCATTATTGGCTATGTTTGCTTTGAAGATAAAGTGTGGGGATGAGAATGTAACTCTTATTGGGCAATTCTTGATGGAGTCATCCGTATAATTAGGGTACCAGCTTTACCGGCTAGCTTTAAACTATTATTGGTTTAAGACAGTGTTGATAACTTTGGTGATTTCCATGAAATACTTGTTTGTTCGGTATATCAAATTACAACACATACTTATGGCGCCCTTTGTTTCTAAAATCCTTCATTATCTTTTTCTGAGAAATTCTCGTTAATAGTAAACTTTACTAATGATGAAGACTACTATCATGGAAAGTAAAAACACCATAAGATCATTGGATCTGTAATGTTTTCTTGGTCCTGTTTACTTTAGTTGACATGTTCATTCTTTGGTTTTTTCTTCTTCATGTACCCCTTGAAATTAACCTGGTTGTATTGCAAGTTTTGCCTGATAACTTGACACACAAGTTATATAAGATGAAAATCAATGTTTTGTACTGTATATCATCCAATCTGGCATTGATAACTCTATCATTTCTAAGGACCTGTATTGTGAAGCTCACCTGAAAATATTTTGACGATTTTTGTTTTTTATGCACAATAGGAGAGTGAAAATGAAAAAATAAGATACGAGCTCTTGCAACGAAATGAGGATTACAAAGAATTGATTAACCAAAACCAAAAGTTGGGCGATGAAGCCTCTTATGCAAAAGAACTAGCCTCTTCAGCTGCAGTGGAACTAAAAAATCTAGCTGAAGAAGTCACCAAGCTGTCCTTGCAAAATGCAAAACAAGCCAAGGAACTCAAAAACCTACAAAGAAGCCGAACTGGCAGCAGGGCTAGCCGCGAATTTAGTAATTTCTCCTTAGATGAAACTTCAGATTTGGATAGTTTGAAAACTGAACTCAATGTTAGAAAACAAAGAGAGGCGGTTTTAGAGGCGACTTTGTCTGAAAAAGAGGTGATAGAAGAGGAATATAAGAGGAAATTAGATGAGGCGAAAAAGAGAGAACTGACCTTAGAAAATGACTTGGCTGGTATGTGGGTCCTGGTCGCCAGACTAAAAAGAGGGGCTTTGGGTGCTCCGCAAAAGAATGGCCATGATGAGAGATCAAGTAACGGAGACATGATGAATGGTGATATGAGAGAGGAAGTGGATAAGGTTGAAAACAATGATGGAGTTGCTGTCTTGGTTGATAAACCGGTTGTTACCAATGATTTGATAAAGGATAAACACAAAGAGGATGTTAAGAGTGGCCAGTTTGAGCCTGTTTTGGTCCGCCTGAAGGTAACTTCAACATTTCAACTAAACTTTTTTTTTCTCTGTTGAGTTTGTGTTTTGATTGCTTTTTATTTTTTATTTTCTTGCTTCTTTATTAATGAAAGAAATTGGTTGGCTCAAATTATCACCCTAAGTCTTGATGTCAAGTTGCCAAGTTAACATGTCATTGTCCCATTTTGGCCTGATGCACATACATAGGTTGACTCTGATATGTCAGTATTGTCTTGGTAAATCAGTTCATTCATTTCTTATGTAGTTTGGAGTAGTGTTATGTTCTAGGCCATTTTATCTCCCCAAAACCAAAAACTGAGCTACCACTGATTGTACTATCTCTTCTGGGGGTGGTCCAATGATTGGTTCAGTTAAAACCAAATTAAACAGCCAAACCAAAATTTTATTTGATTTAAAAATCTAACCGAACTAACCGAAATGAACTTGTCAATCGAACAAAAAAAATTGAAGTAAATTTCTGTTTGTTTGGTCGAATTGAAATAAGAGAGATTAAACTGAACCAAATATAAAAAAACCGAAGTAATTAAAAAATTCAACCTAACTGAATCATTTAAACTGAAAGCCTGAACCATTAATCCAAAATTTGTCAGTTCGATTGAAAATCAGATAAACCAGATCCAGTGAACACCCCTAATCTCTTTTATCATCAAGTTAAGCTGCTTCTGTATTTTTGGTAATTGTTGAATGTGAATTTGAGCATAACAACTTGTTGAAATTCAGGCTAAAATCCAAGAGATGAAGGAGAAGGAGATTGACTCGCCAGGTGAGAAGGATGCAAACTCTCATGTATGTAAAGTGTGCTTTGAGTCTCCAACAGCTGCTGTGTTACTCCCTTGCCGCCATTTTTGCTGTAAGTTTTTTGTACAGTAATTATAGACTTAATGCAAATTTTAAACCTCAAGGGATAGTCTGATGTACATTTATTGTTTTCTATACATTTTCCTTACAGTATGCAAACCATGTTCACTTGCCTGTACAGAATGTCCTATCTGCCGAAGTCAAATTTCTGATCGCATCATAACTTTTACTTGATGCACTGAGATGGAGGTGAGAACAATAAACCCTATTATAGCATATTGATTTATATCCAATTTTGGAATTTATGTTGTCCATAAAATCTGTTATTACTCAAATGTTGGAAATTACAAGTTGGTACATTGAAAAACTAAATAATATCCTATTTGGCTCGAATTCTATATAAATGAATGATGAAGCATGGGTTTATTTTTTCTTAGTTTGAACAATACTGTAAATGATATCAATTGGACGTACCATAAAACACACACAGCATCTTCAATTTAAACTTTAATATTACTTATTGACATGAGTTTTTTTTATATATACTTACTACTGTAGGTGGCTAGAAATGTGGAGTTGCCTCATTTTTTGAAGTGCATTGTGTGATTCTTTATTAGTAGGGAAGGACTTATTTCTATTCCTTCTACCTCTCGTTGTATTTGTCTTCTCTCTTCTCTGACAGTATCAAAACCTTGGTTTCTTTTTTAGAGCTACAAGGCAAGTTCTTGTTAAATTGTATAGATATGGTGCTAAATAGTTTGTATGAAGTATAGTGTAAGCAATTATATATCTGGGGAATGTTTTGTTCCCGCCTCTATTTGGTGTCTTAATTCATAAACTCTATTATATATTTTATTTTTGCTCATATCAATCCAAAACATGACTTGGTGTAATACCTATAGCTGAATTGATTTAAAAGTAACAACTATAAATCATGACTTAGTGTAATACCTGTCAGGCTTGCTACACAATGTTTATCGAATCTACATTTATTTGTGAATTAGGAATTTTTGTATATACTTGACGACATTACAAGCACATTTTGTGTTTTTCTCGTGTGAAGGAACTGTGTCAATAGTTTGATCACTTGGACATATACTAAAGGGACTTTAGTTTTTACAATTTTGCACACCAACAACCAAAAGAAAAATTAGAGGGGTTTGATCTCTTTAGCTTCTGCCCAAAGGGATCAAATCATTTATTCGGTCCTTTTTAATTTCTACGAAATTAGAGTTTAGGGTGAAATTCTGCAAATTTTGTTAGATACCGTTGGAAGATCTTATGTGGTGGTGTTAGTATAATTGTAAGCAATTAAAAGAACCGGATCATTGATTTGGTCTTTTTAATCATGTTTATATGGACTGAATTATTAGTTTCATCTTTTTTATTGCATCTAAACAAATAACACTATTATTTGTGTACGTCGTCAAGTAAAAATCGGGGTCGCCTGTTTATAAGTTTAAAGGCGAGTCATCGTCTATGATTTAAAATTGCAAAAGTATAGAATGATTAAGAAACTAAATAAATTTGGAATCGCTTATGATCAACAGGCCTACAGTTCCAGTAAAATGTACAGTTCCTACACAATTATTTAACTCATGCTCATTTGTTTTTCAACCATTGTAGTTGAGAAATTTGTGTAATCTATTTTTTTACTTTGAAGATTCAAAGAAAAAAAAAGAGTTTAATTTTTAGACCAGCTTGACTATTACATTTAAAGTAACTTGCAATGCCTAAAGAGAGAAAAAAAAAATTAGATTGAAAAATATTTGAGAAACAAGAAACAAGATTCAATCAATTTTATCGTTTTTAAAACAATAATCTCAGTATCAAACAGCATATCCCACATTAACAAAAATAGAAGAACAAGAAACAAGTACGGACATAGATACTATCGAGAAAGACATACTTTTGCACCACCAGAGAAAAAAAAGAATAAAAAACCAAAGAAGAAATGTAAAAATTCATCTGCACCATCAGACTTAAGCATAAAGTTGTACTAATTGAAGCGTTCGTGTCAGGTGCATTTGTTGGCCCATCTAACTCGACTGGCGCATCTGACCCATCTGACCCATATGAATCATGATCATCATTTATTACGTTGTCCTGCACAGATAATTGCATTGTAGCAGATGAACCTTGCTGCCTGCGTTGATAAACACGTTGTCTGATGTGTATTGAGTTATAAATTGATTAAAGTTTAATTGGAATACATTATTAAATAAAGATTAAATAGAGTTTTGAACATGTCGCATTATATTTGATCTAATCTGAATCGTCTTTCATCAGAATTTGTGCATTTGCTTCATGATATTTTTAGTGAGATGGATTATTGATTACAATTATATTTGACGATAGTAACAACAAATTAAATACTCATCAAATAAAAAAATTTAAAAATTTAAAAATTCTAATGTATTCTCTATCTCTTAATCAAGTATTAAAATTAGTTCAATTTAAAAATCAATTATTTTTTATTAAGCAATTTAGAAAATTAACAATCAAACATTACTAACATTTTAACTGAGTGCCCCAATTTTGAACTTGAAGAAAACATAATGATAGAAAACACGTATACAATTCTCTTTTAATTTTCAAAAAATTGCATAATAAATTCTAATTTTGAATAGTTCAAATTTTCACAATAAAATTGTAATAAAAAATTACCAAATAAGTATAGTTCATTGATTTTCTCTAATCTCTTAATTCAAAATTTATAAATTAGTGCATGTTATGAATTTATCTAGATGCAACAAATATGTGTTCAATCGTAGGTTTTACAACATACTTACATAAATATCAAGCTAACACATGCACGAAGCATGATAAATCATGCAAAATCCCTCAGTGGGGCCCCAACTTTTTGTGGGAATATGTTGGTCGATGGAGATTACGCGGATTGTGATTCATTTTAAAACCTATTCTAGGTTTCTAGCATCTTATAATACGAAACAAATCCGCTATTATTCTATTGGAATAACATGATTCTGTTATTCTAATGATAACTCTTCAATTTTGTTGAGATTCGCATATGAATAAGTATTTTCGTCGAGATTCATGTAGAAAATCCTAACGGCTACCATTGAAATAACATGATCCTGTTATTCCATTCCAATGGAATAACAGCCGATTTTTTCCCCTTGAAATAAAAACATATATTTTCGTAAAGAAAAAAAAAACATAAACCTGAGTATAGGGTGTTCTTTAATCTCACCATGCCCTTTTGTAAGTTTAACTCAAAAATCTATCGAATTGGTTTCAAGTGACACATTCAAACGGTTGAAACCGATCTACTTCATGAGTGATGAGTTTATATGTCAAGTTTTTAATTTTCGAACTAATTTAATATAAAGTCAAGCGGTAAAAAAATAATGAAAACTACACACATTAAAATTAACTTATAAACCATCTTTTTTTGACCGCTTGACTTTATACTAAATTAGTTCGAAAATTTATAAATTTGGCATGTAAATGCATCACTCGTGAAGTAGATCGATTTCAACAGTTTGGATGCATCGTTTGAAGCCAATTTAATCTTCTCCGGCACAACTTTCTGCAACCCGTGCAATTGTATTTTTTCCTGTACGAGCTGCAAATATCGATTCTCATTGTCAAAAACTTTTGTGTGTATCCCTTTTTTAAAATAACATGCATTCGATGATATGTGATTTTGAACAATCAAATCGATGATATTATTCTTTGCAGAATGAATTAATGCAAGAAAAGAAACAAAAAACATAAATGGGGTATAATAAATATTTCAAAGTTCTTCAACTATCATAAAATATTTTATGGTGTTAGATATATAAATCATGCATGCACAAACATTAAAATTTACGTATAGTCACAATTGACACAATCACGATTGAAATATAAGCCTAACATTTTTAAGTAAATTTTGATTTATTTGATTGAATTGAAATACAAAAGATTAAATTTCAAAATATCAAAATTCAAGACATTTAACAATACATTTAATAATCATAAAATAAAAAGTAATTCAAGTAAATATCAAGTAAATAAGTGTGCGACTGGATTTGACAAAATCACGTGCTAAAACCTAGCTTTTAATTAAAGTGGTGAGTGGACCGGTCGTAGTACCGGCTTAATAGTAGTATGTTCATCCTCCAAGAGCATATAAAAATCTTGCAATAAATCATCATGACCGTGAAAGAGATTCGCCATTTTGTACTTCACCTCATGCATACTAATTCTACAAATTAAAAACATTGCATGAAAATCTTCATTGCAAAAAATAGTAAATTTATAAAGAGTGAGGCTATGGTTTAACCAAAATTCAAATTAATCAAAATTATTGTTTAGTTTAATCAAAATTTTTGAAAATCATAGCATTTTCAAAGTTCAAATTATTGTTTAGTTTAATCAAAATTTTCAAAAATTCTGAAAAAATAGTAAAAAATTTCAAAAAAATGTAAAATTTGGTCTCCAAGCACATTTTAATATGAAGAACACGTTGGAAGGTTTGAATCGACTATTTGAACTTTGAAAATGCGCTTTTTGGAGGTGTGCTCACCAATCCCTCTTGGTGAGCACATCACACCCTAGTCTTGCTCTTAAAAAACTTATAAATTTGATAGATAAACCTACTATTATTTAAGTGTACATTGATTTTAAAAGTTTGAATTTTTAATTTGAAATTAATTTAATAATTTTAATGTCAAGTGTGTGGTCGCTCTATATTCCGGCATTTTTATTAATACCCCAAAAAATAAAAATTATCAAATCTGCCCTCATTCAAAATTATTTTCAAAAATGCCCTAACCGTCCCCTCCTGGGAGGGTCCAAATCCAGAGCAGACCACCCAGTGGGGGGGCGGTCCACTACCCATAGCTGACCGGCCAGAGGGGGGCGGTCCAAATCCATAGCAGACGCCCAGTTGGGAGGCGGTCCACTACCCAGAGCTGACCGCCCAGTAGGGGGGGGGTGGTCCACGTTTTTTTTTTTTTAGAGAGACAATATGAATATCAAGATGCTGAATTCTAACGCTAAAAATTCTGATTTTTTGTTAAATATTAGTTAGATTACTTTTTTTAAGCATATTTGTACTAAAATACGCTAAATTACTTGAAATTATGTTAAATTACGCTGAATAACACTAAATTATGTTAAATTACGCTAAATTACATTACATTACGCTAAAATACGCTAAATTACGGTAAATTACATATGAATAGAGACGATATCTTCACTGAAAATGCAAAAAACGACGACGAAACATCAAACGGCCATAAAACAACGCTCGAGTGTCCGATTTTAGCAAATGACCACTTTTCGGAAAGCTTGTGAAAATACGCATGCGTTCGTGCCGCCAATGTCGGATTCCAAAATTCAGAATCGCCAAAAAACAAAGGGAAGAGCCTCAAAAATTGAGTTGAAGTTTCCGATTAAGATTTTCATTTCTATTATTCAATCCAAGTAGCTCAGTAAATTAGTTACATAATGAACTTGTAGAATACCAATTTTTACTATTTTTCATATTTTTTTACTATTTTTTATGATTCATGAAAGATGGCACATAATCGGTCTACTTTAGCGTAATTTTGTGTAGTTTAGCGTAATTTACCGTTTTCTGCATAATTAGCGAAGTTATTGTAATTCAGAGTAATTTAATATAATTTAGTGTAATTTAACATAATTTTAAGTAATTTAGCGTATTTTAATATAAATACGCTTAAAAGAGGTAATATAACTAATATTTAACAGAAAATCCGAATTTTCAACGTTAGAATTCAGCATCTTGATATTCATATTGTCTCTTAAAATATATATATATATATATATAGTGGACCGCGCCCCCTCTGGGCGGTCAGCCATGGGTAGTGGACCGACCCAGGAGGTGGCGGTTAGGGCATTTATAAAAATAATTTTGAATCGAGGATAGATTTGACAATTTTTATTTTTTGAGGGGTATTAATAAAAATATCAGCTCTATATTTCTAACACGTTCGCCATCTTCATATTATTTTTTTAACCTTTGAGACGCTCCTCATCCGACATTTTTATTAATTTCCAAAGTTAATTATTAATAAATATATCCATAATCTCTTGGATTTTCGGAAAATGTCCAAACCGGCCACAAAATGGTCGGTTTCCTCCTCTCCAGAAACCAGCCATTTTGTAGCCGGTTTTTGATTTTTTTTTATGAACAGCAAAATAATGAAATCTAACACTGAAAATTCGAATTTTTTATTTAAATTATTTGAGAGATTACTTCTTGTGATTTATAATTAGCATATTTATACTAAAATACACTATATTACTTCAAATTATGTTGAACTATACTATATTACATTAAATTATGCTAAATTATGTTAAATTACGCTAAAATAGAGTAAATTCCGATAAATAACTGTGTGTCTTCATAGTGATGTATAAATAGAAACTATTTTTTGTTTCTCTTTTATCTTCATAGAAATTCTTTTTAATAAAGTGGCAGTTACAAATTAAAGTTGGAAAAAATTGATAACAACCAATTATTAAAAATAACGATATATGGTTTAAATTATTTATATGAAAAACATACAATAAACATCCGTGGGCCGATCATTGTATATGAATTCATATAAAATTATACATAAATGACTAACTGCTAACAAATTACAAATACAATATATACAGACCTCGATACTTAGTACTTTCAAAAAATGAAATATGCAACCAATGTGATCAATATAACATATAACACTCAATAAGATCCAATACAATATTTGCATCAAAATTATGTCATTTACCACTTAATAATCATGTGATCAAATTATGACCTTGGGCTTATGTTGTCAAAAGTCTTGGTAATATGCAACTTGGACCAAAATTTCATCCAAACTAAGTTGTATAGGATCCCATATATGCAAAAAAGAGTACCCATGTGATTCATGACATGATACCTTTTGGCTACTAAAGGCCTCCAACATTGCATCTCCAATAATAATATATTGAACAACATCTTTGTGCATACATAATCTGAAAATATAAATTCTTCTTAAAAAAAATTCGTCCAAAATTATGAGAAAATATTTATACATAAAAATAAGTTGAATTTGTATGGCTTAATACAAATCACTGAAAATCATTTTCGTTACAAAAAAATTATTGCATCTTATATGAATTTACAATGGCTCTGATACCAAGTGTTAGAAATTTAACAAAATCATAACGTGTTTTGCAATTAGAACACAAGCAATTCAGAATCCGTAAATCCAAAATAAAATAACAAACTAAATTTAAAACTTACAGTTTTGGAGTGACGACATCATTAAGAGGAAGCGTAAATATTGATCATCAACGGTTTTCCTCAGACGTGATGATGGAGACCTTAGGCTAATTATAGATCAAAAGAAGTAATCTAACAAAAAATTTAAACAAAAAATTTGAAATTTCAGTGTTAGATTTCTTTAACTTGCTCTTCATAGTGTTCTCTAAAAAAAAAAAAAAAATCAGAAACCGGTCACAATTAGAAAAATCGGAAATCAATCACAAATTGGCTGGTTTCTCGAGAGATGAGAACGGCCATTTTGTGACCGGTTTGGATATTTTTCTAAAATCTCATGGAATCTGTGTATATATTTATTAATTTGTAATTAACTTTGGATATTAATAAAAATGTCGGCGCTCCTCATTCTGTGAACATTTTGAAATCAGGGATCGGGACATCGAGGAATTCGTATCCCCAAAGGTAACAGAATATTTCTGTTTAAATCTGGACTGTTTATTTCGAATCCGCACGACTATTAAACCAGACATGTGCGTTCCAACTCAGGGTGGATTGGTCCAGATTCCGATCGGACGGTCCTGATCCAAACATAAATATTCTGTTACCTCAGAGAATATGGATTCGATGATTGCTCTTCAAGGAAAGAGAGAGAGAGAGAGTAGATAACCTAGGCAGCCTCTGCCAGGTTTTTCAAAGAAAAGAGAGAGAGTAGATAAATTATAAATAGGAATTCGGATCTCACCTCTCATTTACAGTTTTACTCGAGATCTCGACAATTCAACAATGGAGTCACTGCGAAGACAAGCCTCTAAGCTCAGAGAACAAGTCGCCAGACAGCAACAGGCATCTCTCCTTTTCTCGATCTATCTTAATTTCCCTATCAATCATTAAATGCTTCTTTGATTTGACCCCTATAATTGGGAAGTGTAGCTATCAAAAATCTGATCCTAATTTAAACAGGCTGTTCTTAAACAATTTGGTGGATACCGAGCCTATGACAATTTGTTTACTGATGAATCAGAAATACAGCAACATCAGAGATTAGAGAAGCTATTCACATCTACCAGGACTGCTAAGGTCTCACTTAAATCTTTTCTCTTATCACTTTTGCATTTATGGGTATTTATCATATAATGATATTTTTTGCAGTTTTTATTTTTATTTTTTTGTTTTGTTTTGTAAATTTCAGCATTTTCAGCGGGACATAGTTCGTGGTGTGGAAGGATACATTGTAACAGGATTCAAGCAGGTTGAAACAGTTACGGTATGAAATGTTTTCATTGGTGGAATTTATTGTTTATGTTACTATAATGGGATTAAAATCATTTATGTAGGAAATAAATTGGCTGAGGAAAGCAAGAAATACGGTGCCGAGAACACGTGTACCAGTGGGAGTACTCTATCAAAAGATGCTATGTGTTTTTCCAAAGCACGGTTTCTGATAGAGAAGGATCGAAGAGAAATGCTCAGCTCCCTTGGCCAGGTTTTTTATTTTTCTATTTCAGATGAGGTCAAATGGGTAACATGATCAATAGTAGGTTTTCTTGGAGTTTATTATGAGTGATATTATATATATATTGAGTTTGAATGTATGACAGGTGGCGGAGACACTGAGAGCAATGGTGATGGGTGCACCTCTTGAGGATGCGCGCCACCTGGCACAGAGATATGACCGGATTCGCCAAGAAGCCGAAGCTCAGGTTTGTCTCACTATATCATTTTGTTGGCATGCCTGTGTTTACCGGTTGGTAATGTTTTGGTACCAGTCATGGCCAGTGGTCTGATCTTTTCCAATTCTATTTATTCAAATCGAGTGAGAATTCTGTTCGTTTTACGACTTCATTTGGTAATTAAATATCAAGTCCGGCCATTATTGCCATTAAACCACATTTTTAGTATGGGGTTATACTAATCTACGAATATCATACATAAGTTTATGTACACTTGTGTTAATTGTTCAATGAATGGCAAGTGCCATGCTCTAATTCATCATATGTAAAAATCTATGTTCTCTTGATATGGAAAATTAGCTCCTGTAACCGAATCTGTTATGGATACGCCTATGATTTGCAAACAATACATATCAGATACGCCAGATGGTGAATCTAATATTTTTCTAAGTGCGGAGTCCTTGTATTTATAAGAGGTACCTAGATCAAGGAAGTAAAACAGTTGTTGTGGGACTAAAATTATTGCAATTGGAATGAAAAGTGGACCGAACCTCGGTAATAATATTCTCCAATTATATATATGAAATAGTAATAACTTTGCTTTTCACTTCTAACTGAGCTCATCCTCAAAGCTAAGGTTTTGCAGTGCCACTGATTTTCAAAAGTCAAAATCTAAAATTTACATTACAGTCCATGTAAGAAAATATACATATTTATGCTTTTTCTATCCCATTATTGAATTAACACATTTGTAATATTATCCATTTATAAAATTGATTTTTTTTTTTCTAAAATCGTGCATCCTTCGAATATTCTCTTTAGTTAATCAAGCCATTGATACATTTGTACAATGGTACTTTATTAACCTTAAACCATTGATTTCCATACTTCCGGTTTTTTTTATTTTCATACTTCTATATGGAAAAATTAAAATTTTATTTTATTGACAATATATAGTTTCCTTTTGGAGGAATAATAAAAACTACAATATGTATATAGGAATATCATATCCTAAGTTTTTGTAAAAATGCCGTATTCCTGTATCCATATTATATCAGATACGATACTCATATCCGTGGAGCATAACTACAAATAATAACAACATTTCTCGGACTAGGGCTGAATATTATTCAACTCATTTGCAAAAGGCTCAAAATATTGTTAGGATAGTTTGATTGAAAAAGTATATCCTGCTGCATCTTCACACTTTTGTCCCTAACTATTACAAGTGTTTATCATATACTCCTATTTAAATTCAGGAGATAATGTGTACTCTGGGTCTCAAAATTTATCTCATGAGGAGATTCAAAAGAAAGTATTTAAGAAAAAAAGCTTATTGTCAATTTGGTCATCTTTTGCTTAATTCAAGTTTCTACAGGTGTTAACCCAATCTTTTTTTTTTTTTTTACTGCAATATAACTTGCAATATAACATGAATAATCAAATCACTTTTGAACAGGCTGTAGAAGTCTCAAAACGGCAAATGAGAGCAAGAGAATCACCTGGAAATAGCGATATATATTCAAAATTAGAAACGGCTGAGTCAAAACTTGGAGAACTGAAGTCAAACATGGGGCGTTTAGGCAAGGAAGCGGTTCTTGCCATGGCTGCTGTAGAAGCCGACCAACAGAGCACCACTTTAGAGAAACTCATCACCGTGGTATCAACTGTTATTATCAAAACTTTTGGTTCTTTTTACTAAATTACAGAAAAGGTCCTAGTTTAACACCATGTCACATTTTAATTCCTGAACACTCTACTTTTGGTTGAAGTGTCATTGGGAGAATAGTAAATACTAATCAAGTGATGCCTTGTTAATGCGGTATACACTGTTTCTTTTGTTTGTTGACTAATATACGTATGATGCTAGGGATGACAGCTGATTTTGGATCCATAACAGTTGTTTGAAAATTGAGGGGAATTTTGTAATTTGATCTAGCTTTAATCAGGAAAATATTTATGAGGGGGTGCATTTGTCAGTTTAGGGTTTATTTGCCTCAGACAGTTGAGAAAACAAAAACAAAAAATAAAGATGGAAAGAAAAAGTCAGAGGTAGTTTTCCAGTGATTTCAGCAAGGACCACCTATGTAGGCCCAACCTTCTTTTATATTTTTATTTTTCCATATATTTCTGCCGAGGTTGTGCAAATCAGACAGCATCATATAATAACTTTCAGACTTGGTTTTCTTTTGTATCTACACAACTCGATGTTCCATTATGAAGTCTGACATGATTTTTGACAAACAAATTTCTTTGTGAAGGTCAAATGCGAGCGAGCATACCACCAGAAAGTGCTACAGATTCTTGAGCAACTTGAAAAAGAGGTATTTGTAACTTTTAAATTGCGTATGCTGTACTTTCGAGTTAGTTCCATTTTGCTTCCTTTGCAAAGGAAGGGTTTTTGACAAACAACAGGAATTTGCAGTAAATGCCACTTGCAATTTTTCAGTGGAGACTACAACTCAACCTTAAAATGAATGTCATAAAAATGTTTTGCACTTTATTGATTGACGACAATTTTCACTACTTTTTAACTCAGTCTTTCCTTCTATATTCTCAAATTTTAATTATGCTAAATCAAATTAAGAGAATTTCAATACTTGACCTGTTTGGAGTGTAGTCTCAATACCTCATGGTATATACTGGTATGACCTGGTGGATGCTCCACTGCTCTAAGTTATTTGGATGGTCTAATTGAATAATGCTCCAGTACTAGTATAGTATTCTTAAGATCAGACATGCAAACTAGAAATGCACAAGTACCGTGCCGACTATCGACAAGAGAAGCAATTTTATCACTTTAAAGCAATTATCTCACAGTTGAAGCCAACTTTTTGGTATTGCAGATCCCCATATAATCGATCAACAAAAAAAAAAAAAAAAAAAAGTAATGTATCAAGAACACAAGAAATTAAAAAGAAACAAGACAGAAGACTAGATTGAGCCAAACTCTTTTCATTCAGTCTCTCTGGTTCCTAGCTATCAAGAGCAAGGGCATTGTCATGCCAGTTTTCTTCTACAGACGTCTCATTCTCAGGAGCAGGTGCATCTGCCTCGTCGGACTCGTAAGACCCGTCGGACTCATAAGACCCGTCTTCTGACTCGTCTGACTCTTGCTGCCCCTCTATAATTGCAGCATTTCGCATCGAATACTCCACTAGTAAGAGGCCAAGTTTGTTGCCTACTGCCTCTAAGCGCCGAAGAGTGCGACGGAGTTTCGCAGTGGCCGAGCAGAATGCCACATCGTGGGTTGCAGGTGCATTGTTGAGAACGCCATCTATCATAGCCAAACATTCGGTTACTGACAGAATTTCTCTTGCATTCTTACGCATCGACTCGAACTGCTCAACCATTGCTTCGAGGGAAAGTGTGGACAAGATAATTTCTTGAGGAGTCAAGGATGAGGAATCGTCGCAAGCACTGTACACGGCTTCCATCATGGTGATACCTTTTTCGCAGCCACTGTTTATGTAACTTAGATCCTTCTTGTATTGATCCATTTTGAGATTAGGAGAAATTGGTATGGGGATGTTGGTTTCAAGGATCGTGGAGACTGGAGAGATGAGTTGTTTCGTAACTTCGTATTTATAGAGAGGATTTAAAGCTAAGGTTCAATGGATTATGGATGGGGGCCGGGCTACCGTGCTCTATACTGTGTCATCGAGTAATAATGAGAATCCAAGGTACTATTCGATCAGATTTAACATTCGTGGCAAAACAGTTTTTATTGGACGGTCCGGATCTTCACTCAAAAGTTTTTGTTGGGACTTGGGAATTCCAGAATCCTCCGAAACATACCTTTCTTTCTATTAGTGTAGCGGGTCAAATACAGGCACGCAAATAAAAGGAAACACGGGTCATCTCCATTTCGATGGAAGGCAAAAAATAATCTTGCCTACCGCCTACGGGTTTTTTTATTACATCTCATATGTTTTGTTCTACTTTCAAACAAAACCGAATTTTGTTTTATTACATCTCATAATCTAAAGGAAAACATTATCGTGTCAAATAAATAGATTAAAAAAGTGCATCGTTATTCAGACATAAATTTTATGTTCATTTTGAGTTACGTGCGCAGATCATGCATTCGATGATATGTGATTTTGAACTATCAAAATCGATGATATTATTATTTGCAGAATGAATTAATGCAAGAAAAGAAAACAAAAAACATAAATGGGGTATAATAAATATTTCAAAGTTCTTCAACTATCATAAAATAGTTTATGGTGTTAGATATATAAATCATGCATGCACGAACATTAAAATTTAAGTATAGTCACAATTGACACAATCACGATTGAAATATAAGCCTAACATTTTTAAGTAAATTTTGATTTATTTGATTGAATTGAAAATACAAAAGATTAAATTTCAAAATATCAAAATTCAAGACATCTAACAATACATTTAATAATCATAAAATAAAAGTAATTCAAGTAAATATCAAGTAAATAAGTGTGCGACTGGATTTGACAAAATCACGTGCTAAAACCTAGCTTTTAATTAAAGTGGTGAGTGGACCGGTGGTAGTACCGGCTTAATAGTAGTATGTTCATCCTCCAAGAGCATATAAAAACCTTGCAATAAATCATCATGACCGTGAAAGAGATTCGCCATTTTGTACTTCACCTCATGCATACTAATTCTACAAATTAAAAACATTGCATGAAAATCTCCCGATATTTTTATTAAAACCCCCAAAAAAAACAAATTATCAAATCTGCTCCCACTCCAAAGTTATAATTATTTCTACCCTAACCGCCCGTGGGCTGGGCGGTCCACTTTTCCCACCCGACCGCCCAGCCACTGGGCGGTCCACTGCCATTATCTGACCGCCCAGCTGCTGGGCGGTCCGCTATAAAACCCTATAAAAGGAGCTTTTCTCTCTCCAGATGAGCACAGTATTCATTCTCCACACCCACAAAAATTCCAGAACCGAATGAGAGAATTTTGAGGCGATTTTGAGGTATGGACAGTAACAGTGGAGGTAAGAAAGCGAGCAACCGAGATCGTCGCGTAGCGAGAGGAGGGTCAATTAGTGATCGAGGTAAAAATGAGGAAAAAAAATACAAGTGTCAAATATGTCGTGATTTTTTTAATTGTGAGACATGTAAGCTGGAGGAATGGAAGAAACGACATGTTCAGTATGAAATTTCAGACGATGACTTTGTGGAAAACCCCTACGGCTTTGGTTTGAAAAAGAAGAAAGTTGATCCAGAGCCTCCAGCATCGGACGATAAGTTTGTTCCGTGTACTGGTAAGGCTACCACTTCGTCTGCTGTGACTGATCCAGATCAGGCAAACTCTGATGATGACTTTGTGCCTTGCACTTTCAAGGCTCGTTGTAAGAAGTAGATTTTTTAGGAATTTATGTTGTAGAATTTTTAGGAATTTATGTCGTAGACTTTATTTCATTAGTTTTGTGTTTGTTATGTTTTATGTTGTTAGTTTTTGTATACGTAATTAAGTAATAAAAATAACAAAAATGAAGCATATAAAATAATCGAGGCAAATAAAAAATTGCATAGTTCACAAACTACCAATTAGAATAGTTCACAATATACATCTAAATAGTTCATAACATAATTTAACAAAACTTGGTAATCAGCGACGACGGCCGAACAAACTCAAAATACGACGTCTGGGTCTGGGTGCAGCTGGTTCTGCAGCACTACCGGATGTTTCTCCATGGCTACTACCGGTTCCTGGGCTTTCATGAGTGCGGCGGCTACTACCGGTTCCTGAGCTTTCACCCCTGCGGTGGCTACTACCGGTAGCCTCAGCAACAACTCTAGCATTTTCTCTTTCGTTGGCTTCATTAATGGCATCTGCATTGCATTCCAGTTGAAATAAAATCAAAACAAAATATAAGTAAACGAATAAAATATAAGTAAATAAAAAGAATATAAGTAAATAAAAGGAATC
>JAJGRW010001256.1:343125-376987 GCA_025461045.1 Carex parvula | reverse complement strand
CGGGTGCCGGAGAGGTATTAACGCTCTAACCCTTTTTAATACCTCTACCCTAAATCCTAAACCCTATAACCCTAAACCCTAAACCCTAAACCCTAAACCCTAAACCCTAAACCCTAAACCCTAAACCCTAAACCCTAAACCCTAAACCCTAAACCCTAAACCCTAAACCCTAAACCCTAAACCCTAAACCCTAAACCCTAAACCCTAAACCCTATTGTAGCGGAGTCTTATCAACATTAATGACAGGGGTCCGCATAACTGTTGAGGGCGTCCGCATAATAGGCGGTAGTATTCGCATAATTTGTCTTTAAGCTGAACAGCAAGGCCGTATGTCGACCTTCCTTGGCTGTTCGGCGGTTTAGGCTTCGCGCCTTGTTTTGCTCGGTCCCGGATTGGCCCTGGGAGAGGGTCCGAATCCAGATTGTCTTCGGCCTGGGGCTGCCCTAGGAGGGGGTCCGAGTCCCGTACTGTCTTTGGTCTCGGGCTGGCCTCAGGAGAGGGTCCGAGTCCCGGACTGTCTTTTATCTCGGGATGGCCCGGGAGGGAGTCTGAGTCCCGGGTTGTCTTTTGGTCTCGGGCTGGCCCCGGGAGGGGGTTCGAGTCCCGATCTGTTTTTTGGGCTGTGGCCTGTTTTGGGGGTCCTATTCTGTTTTGTTTTGGGCCGGTCTCTTGTGGACTTGAATCTAAAAGTGCTTTATTAGACCATGCCCGAGCTTTTTAAGGGCCATTGATATATGGACCTATCATATATATTCAGGAGGGAGTTATATTGTCGCCTGGTCAAATGACTTTAATATAATCATTTAATGAGTCCTTTGTAAAAAAATAATAATTACAATATAATATGTAGTAAAATAATTATAATATAATATTTTTAAAGATGAGGATATAATTATACCAAGTATTCTTAGCACGCTATAGCGCTAATAGTGCCATAGTTTTTATGATCTGAAAATACTATAGCGCTGCTATGGCGTGCTATTTAAAACTTTAATTTTTTTTTAAAAGAGGCTGATGCCCGTTTAATGGAAAACAATAGAAGAAGCAACAATAACTGGTATGGGGGACGCAATTATTGAGAATAAAATAATACAAACATGTAGATCTAAACATTTGTCCTATTTTTGGAAAATTGCTGTTGCAATTAATGATATTTGTTAAGGTCGGTCGAATTTAAGTTCGCAAATTATTTGTTTAATTATTGTTTTTTTGACATCAGACTTGCATTTGACCTCTATGTTTCCTTCTCTTTATAATGCACGCTAAGAACAAAATACAAGTCTTCAAAAGTATATATATATATATATATCAGCATCATCACGGTGCTTTATAAATAAAATAAAAACTTTTTCGAACTAATGAAAACTATATATGAAAAGACAATAATTAATGAGTGAGTCTATAATACTATGCATAGCACGGATTGGTTCGTACTACAGATCAATATTTTCGTTTTTGAAATCTTAACGGTCGATTCGAATCGTTCAACATGATTTCCATACGAGAATATACTTGTGAGCTAAATTTTTTATTTTAGAATTTTTTTACTATTTTTTTAGATAGGTAGAAAATCACTGTTTTTGGAAGGTCTAGAATTTTCAGATCAAGTGATTTTCTACCTATCTTAAAATATAGTACAAAATTCGAAAAAATATAAAATTTAGTCTGCAAGTAAATATTCATGTGGAGATCACATTGAACAGTTCAGATCGACAATTAGAATTTTTAAAATAAAAATATAACTCCGTAGTACGGACTAATTCGTACTAAGCATAGTACCATATACTCACTCACAATTAATTACTTGCCATTTTTAGCATCCCTTCTTATTAATACATACCTATTTGCTATTTGCAGCCTATCACAGCGCACTACTCGCTTGTTTAATTTCTTGTCTGGCCGAGCTCGAACAACAAGCTGTGTATATACTTTGGATTGGATTGGAGCTCTAAATCAATGATGAGATGGATGCTGGATTCAACCAACAATTGTTGGAACGAATAAAAAGTATCCCAATTCAATCGGAATGGGATTATGGCAGGGAGACAGTAATTAAATATTTTCAGAGATCGGAGTAGGTCTGATGACCATCGGACTTATTTTTGAGTCCAATTAGTTCTAACACGGTTCAATCAACATTAAGATCTGTGTGTACAGAAATTGAAACAGGCATGCACAGATTTTAATATTAGATTCACTCGTTTATTCCTCTAAAAGAGTGGAGGGAAGATTTAAAAAAAAACTAAATAATATTGAAAATTAGAAATAAAATTTATAGTCATGTTAGTAGACATATAGATTACTTCAAATCAAATTTCATGATATTTTAAAAATTATTTTATGATACATCGAGAATTATTTATTTCGAATTGTCGAAGTTTCAAGTCGAGTCGTTTAATATGATGAAACATAGACCGAATCTCACTACTTTTTATAAACACGATACGAAGATAATATATATATCATATTTGTAATGTTGAATTAAAATTTTTAAAATTTATTTGTACTAATTACTAAAAATTTCAAAATAAAAAAAATCTCGATTAATTATTTTGTTGTTAAAATCATGAATGAATGATGCACGAGAGCATGGTGAAAGTTGTCACCTAGCTTTCTCGTCAGAAAAGACAGCAAAGAAAGAGGAAAGCGATGCACATGAGACGGAAGCATCAAGCACGTGGACTCAGTACCATGAGTTGCAAAAGGAAGGCCCAATTTTTGGAATTCGCATTCTCTCAGATATCTCATATTTTGCGTGACATTTCGGAAAATCACATCCGTTCAAATAGGTTCTGCACGATCTTAAAGCTATCCCCGGGTCACGCAAAATATGAGCTATCTCAGGGGATACGCACTCCAATTTGTGGTGCATGCATTATTAATAATAAGCTGTCCAAATCAAATTCTGCGCTCCTATTCGAGAAATCAGGTTAGGTACTGTGCTTTTGGGGCCCTGTTCCTCGGCTTGACCATCTGGCTGGATATTTGCAATGCATATTGCCCTTCTCATCCGAATTCAGATCCTTTCCGGTACCGTAACGGGGAATCTTTTGTAATTACTGGATCTGAACCGTTCTTTTTAACTTGACACGAATCTCAAAACACAATAATACTGCCTTGTGCTAGCCTGAATCTCAAGGCGGCTGAGAGTTAATCTCAAACCGTAAAGTGAAGGGAATCTTTTACTTGTCCCTTAGCACTGACACACATATAGAGGAGTCCGCATCGTCTGCATTAACTCAAAAGAAAAATAAATCTGCTGTGATCCTCGGGAGATCACAGGATCCTGCGATCCGATCTCAACTGTTGGTAGATTAGAGTCAAAATGATGATAAATTACGTAAAATTTTGGCTTAGGTTTTGCATATTTTCTCACATTTACGTTTAATTAATTAGAGAAAAATACTAATGTCACCCTTATTTATGTTTTATTGCAGAAAACATGTTTTGGGACTATTTTACACCAAATGGAGCAAGAATCGGGTCAATCGGATAAGCGACGCTCATCAACTAAGTCTCTGTTACGATCCGTATTGCCTAATACGGACCTTGCCGAATACGGACCAAGAGATAGTGCAATACGCATTAAACCCTTCAGCAACATGGTCTCAATACGGACCGTATCAGCCAATACGGTCCGTAACCAAGGCGCCTCTTGGGGAATAACTGCCAACAACTGTATCCAGATTGTGTTTCTTGGCCTCCACTCAACTCCAGACGTCCCTTCACTCCTATATAAGCACCATAGACAAAATAGTTTAGTATCTTTGTAATTTAGGTTAGATTTGATTGAGTGAGAAAGAGAGGAGTAATTGTAACCATGCCGTTCCGCGGCTAAGTTCCTTTCTTAGGGGCTAGGCAGTAAACCTTGTTACTCTTGATGCTTTGATATATATATTTTCTGTTGATTATGATTTCTTGTTGTTTAATCGAAATGTTGTTGTGATTTATTATCCCTTCATCTAAATTCGATGATCTAGTTTAGTCTATTTGGGTAGTGACAGTACTTTAATGGTAAGAGAAACTATGTTGTACGAATTAGCCTCGTTGGAATTTATTAGATTTATGTGAAGAAAACCTTAGCATGAAAACCATAAATCGGAACAACAAAACACGAATCAAGTTCTATCATTTGCGTAAGATAAATCACAGTGATCTGTGTAGTAACTTGTGTATTTAAGAGATCAGTCTTTTGCGTGAGATAACTCGCAGTGTCCTATGTAGAATCTCGATGAAAGATCTGTCATTCTTGCGTAAGATAACTCGCAGTGACCTATGTGGTGTCTTTCATAAAACAACAACAGAAAATCAGACCCGACAGAAGTATATTATCAAAGTGGATTGAGTAGCAATGGTGTGCCGAAATCCTAGAAATTCTCATCTCTATCTTTATTTTAATTACTTTTAATTGTTTCTAAATTTACATTGATCACAACTTCAACTCTCAATTTTCAGATTTCGTCTAGCCTTTCGAAAGATTGTGATTTGATCGCTCAAGACTCTGAACCAATATTTCCTGTGGATCGACCTCGAATATACTACTCGATAGGATTGTTCGCTTGCAGTCCGAACCGATAGCATTTCCGAATTTATAAATATGAAAAGAAACATTGCTCTCTTTTGAATGATCATTGGTCTTTCTTGTGATGTGTGCATTAAAATTTATTTTTCGAGAATGTTTCCGAGATCCGCGCACGAAAAAGTTTGAACCGTTGATCTCGGAATTTTAGGATCCTGCGATCCCTCTTAGAATCGCAGCAGATTCAGACTCACTCAAAAGAGCATCTTTTGAGTTATTGAGTTAATGCATCTGGGCTGTCTGATTTAAACAGAGCCAATCCAGCCCTGCCTATAAAGCAGGGGATCCTTTAATATTAGTGCAGATATAGTCTGCACGGATCTCAAAACACATCGGACGGTGCAGATGCATTATCTCAAAAGATTCTTTTTTGAGTTAATGCAGAGGATACGAATTCCATATAGAGGTGCTACTTTTATCCGATTAATTTGGATAGAGTATGGATTAAAAAATATAACCGGTTAAATTATGAATACAGTTACAAAATTAATACTGTAATATCTGATGCGGATCCGAATTAAAACCGATATTGTAACGGATAGGATGTGAGTTTGATTTAATTATCCGACCAATAACCGAACACGATCCAGTACATGTATAAATACCTGATACAATAATAAAATTAATACCATTCATGAATTTGTTGAATGAAATAATGTCTACTATAATATGTCTTTCTATACAGATTATTGAAATTTATTGCTCTCATTGTTGATTGAAAAAAGTATTAATATTTCATTTATAGATTTTTAGAACTACAAAAAAGGAAATCACCGTATCTAATATTTTACTTTTCAAATATTATTTCTCTCCTTCAATATTTTACTTTTTAAAAATTATTCATCAAGGGCTTGAAGTATCTTCTCATATGCGGGTGACATATTGAACAATCCGATCGACTATTTAGATTTTAAAATAAAAAAACTAATTCATTATAACTCAGACTGAAATTATAACTTTATGGTAATAATGACATTAGCATAGATAGCGTTATGACATTAGCTCCCGCCGATGGCGATGAATTACTCGAAATGCATAAAATGGATGGACATCTAATGTGCTATTCTAGAATGAAAAGTACACATAATATATCTAATGGAAAATTAAAGGCTTCATATGTGATGGGTACACATCATGGTTCATGTGAAATTATACCACCTAACTCTCTTTGGGTTGTTTCAGAGCAGATATATTATAAAGATAATATATCTAATGGAAAATTAAAGGCTTCATATGTGATGGGTACACATCATGGTTCATGTGAAATTATACCACCTAACTCTCTTTGGGTTGTTTCAGAGCAGATATATTATAAAGAGTGAGTCTGTGGTACTACGCATAGTATGAATTAGTCTTTACTACGGAGTTATATTTTTATTTTGAAAATTCTAATGGTCGATCTGAACCGTTCAACGTAATACCCACATGAATATGTACTTGCAGCTTAAATTTTATATTTTTTCGAATTTTGTACTATATTTTAAGATAGGTAGAAAATCACTTGATCTGAAAATTCTGGACCATCCAAAAACAGTGATTTTCTACCTATCTAAAAAAATAGTAAAAAAATTCTAGAAAATAGAAAATTTAGCCCACAAGTATATTCTCATATGGAAATCATGTTGAATGGTTCGGATCGACCGTTAGAATTTTGAAAACGAGAATATTGATCCGTAGTACGGACCAATGCGTGCTATGCATAGTACCATAGACTCACTCTATTATAAATATACCATATTTAACAAAGCCACTCTAATAATTCAACTGAAAAGTTCTAGGAAAGATTTTTTTTTTATTTTTTAATTTTAATTTCTGTGAAGGGAAGGAAGAGTAAATCATTCAAAAAGTTTTGACTAGGACAGTGTGGTTCGATTTTATTGATTCATAGTCATGGATGCATTTAATTCTGTGCTTCTTTTGAGTACAGTACTGGATTTAGTCTTTAGTAGGCCCCATTCAATTGATTAATAAATGTGGATCTTTTTGGAAAAAGTTGTGACAAAACGTGAAATTGATGATGAAGGCCGTTAAATATGTACAATGATTATAGTACTGGGCCTAATAATATTTAAGGGCCCATATTATTTTGCGTCCCAAGCCCATTCAATCCAAGAAGAATTGGTTGAACAAAACAAATAGACTTTGTTCATTATTTATAATTATTGAATCATTAAGTATTCTATTCATTTTATACAATCGGTTTACATAATTACACGATCGATCGAGGTCAGATGGAATTTATACACGATGCATTAACTCAACAATATTTTTTAACTTAGGTAAATATGTTTTAAAACAAAATTTTTAAGAACAATGAAAGGTATTCTAATGAAATTAGTTCATGATTAAATTGTCACTTGATGTTTACCACATGCCTTTGCAAATTGAATTATTTACTCTTCCTTCCATTCACAGAAATAAAATATAAAAAAAATTTCTTCTTCCCTAGAACTTTTAATTTTGTTAAAATTTCTGGCGAATTATAATATATAATCTGCTGCTACATTGATTGGTCGTACCGCTCTGCTGTAAGGCAGCCCAATGTATCAATGGCTTCACATGGCTTTTCATGCATGAGGTCCAATATATAAGCTTGAAATTGTGTTGTTAAGATATGATTTGCGTTGTTTAGTTAGTATGAATGCAACTTAATTGTTGCAAATGAAGCATTGTTTTATCCGAAATGCATATTGTAAGATTAACTTGTTCAATTATCAAAGGAATCTCGAGTTCTCAATAGCAGAAACTTGTTTGTTTCTAGAATTATTACAGCAATTTTCCATATTTGGCCCTCCTTTCTAAAGTAGAAGACGATAACAATGTACTAGTAACTAGTTTTGGCAATCTTCCAGATTTATCATGCACAGTAAAATTGTTGTAATTGCAATCTCTATGATCAGATCTGTACCAAATACTTGAAAATTAGTTGATCAATGTTATGGTTCTTTTATGTACTTCATATTTTCTTTTTTAACAATTAGTCAAGCAGATATTTGCTGACCATAAGATCCATAATTTTTTATGCTGTTCAGATTTGGATAAAAGCTGAGTTTGGCCAGGCCAAAATCTCAAGCCAGGGACCGATAACTTGTATTTCACCCACAAAATCTCATTTAGCGTATGAGAGCTCAATTGCATCTTGTACAAACAATTACTCGTCACCTTTTATTAAACAATATCTTCTTCGCTGTTCTATTTCGAAAGCCAGTCTATGTGTTACTTGCACTTCCTGCAACTCCTCCCAATTTTCGGCCAATTCCTCCCCTCGCAACTTGCGCACCACCTCTGACATGGCGGGCCGCCTCTCGGGTGAGGTTTGTGTGCAACGCAATGCCACCTGGATAAGCATCTCAGCACCCTGACTGTCGTACATACCGTTTAATTTCGGATCGACTATTGCTTCCAGCCTATTCTCTCTCGGAAGAAGATTAATCACCTTTTACATTGCAAAATATTTTATCAGGCCATTCATACTAACTATCAAAATCAAAGCCTCTCATAAAATTATGTCTTATTTTGATAAACATTAAATAAGTAATGTACAAGTAAAAGTGATATGTTTGATATTTTTGTAAGCTAAAGGTGCATGCAATGGTATGTCTTACATGGTCAAGCAAGAGAATATCATCATCTTCTTCAAAGAACATGGCACGCCGCCCTGTGACAAGCTCAAGAAGCATGATCCCGTAACCGTACACATCAGTTTTCTCTGACGATCTCCCCGTTTTCCAATATTCAGGCGCAATGTGGCCCTGGGTCCCACGCACCTGTTCAACAAATTCATCAATTTTGTGAATTACTTGTTCTTCTACCTGCATGTATTATGCATTGCCAGCTACTTGAATTGCTTGGTACCAGCTAGATCTTAGTTTAGTTTCATCATATTTCTTCTGAAGTTTAAAAAGTAAATGGAAATTTCTGGTTTTACCCTGCATAATGTCAGAGCATCAGTTATACCCTGAAAACAATGCATGCTACCACAAGTGTATAGGAAATTCCACATTGAGCTCTCCAAAACAACCTTACCAGTTAACCCCCTAGTGCCAAAGTAAACTTATTGTTACAAGATAAAAGGGTATATATATATATCTGATCTGTACCACCTTCCTGGGTCTTAAAATTCCACTTCACAGATGTATGCGCATTAATTTGATATTATAATGACACATATGAACTTCAAATAAAATCTCTCTAAAAATTTTACACACCGCCATAGTGGTAACTGAGGTCTTTCTAATATCGACCAACTGAGCGAGGCCAAAGTCTCCTATAACTGCCTCAAAATCTGCATCAAGCAACACATTAGCCGCCTTGACATCACGATGTATGATTTTGGAGTCACAGTGCTCATGCAGGTACTCCAAACCTTGTGCGGTTCCCAATGCAATCCTCTTTCTCGTGGGCCAGTCTAACACCTGGTCACCGGGTTTGGAGTCTAAAACAACAAGTATAGATATATATGCAGTATTAAAATCTGGGTTCTTGTTTTGCAACAAATAGTTTTCTGATATCTACAAACAAATAACAGCTAGCTAGTGTAACATTTTGCCCCGATCTTTGCTAAGGTTTTCTTCCCTAAGAATGAATTGAACTAAGATCAAACGATAATGTTTTAGATTTTTATTTCCAAATTGCATGAACATAACGACTTCATATTTCCTAACTACAAACGTTAACAATACTTCACTCGAGTTAACATTGATTTTAATTCATGGGCTGTACTTGCTGTAAACCAAAAAGATAATGGATGTAGTAGCAACCATGAGAATTTTCCTTTGCAAAATAATAGCGATTGGAAACATTCACAAAAGACTTGTAAGTTGTAACAGAGGGCAGTCTTTTATGTAGTTTAATATGGAGAACCGCAATCGTTTTTCACTTTTTAAGGAATATTTAATATTTTATGCTTTATTAAACTTTATGATTAAATTGGAGGTACCTCTTAGACGGCGAGCAACACTCAAGTTCTCCATAAATGGGTACACGAGAAGTCGCTCTGTTGGTGTCACACAAAACCCAAGCAACCTCAAGAGATTTCGGTGAACTGCTACACTGATGAGTTCAACCTCTCTTTGAAATGCCTCTTCACCCCTGGCCTTTCTACATTAGTTAACCGCTTCACCGCAACATTTATAGGTTTTCCCTCTTGATCATAAAGGGTCCCCTTATATACTTTACCGAAAGCCCCCTCACCCAAAACACCTTTTTCGCTGAAGTCATTGGTTGCCGCCTTTAGTTGATGCAATGGGAACTTAATTAATTGTCCAAGTGATATCCTACACTCATATTCACCTGGAATATGAGTAAAAATGTGAAAAACAGACAAGAAGAAAAAAGAGAATGACTTGATTGTAAGAAAAGAATTTAAAGTAGAATTCATACCTTCTACATCCTGAAAAACCTCATTATTGTAGTATTTATTTCTCCTAAACTTGCAAAGAACAAAACCGATGACCAGAGCTAACACACCAAAGATGCCTCCCAAGATAACCCCGATGTTATGTGCGTGGGACCCACCTTCCGTAAGTTTGAGATCTTATCGACAATAATTAGCCAGATTAATTGACCATCTTGAGGAAAAATAATTAACTCAACATATTAGAAAAGAGTACCGTTAGTTGGAACAGGATAAGCAGACGCACAAAGATGCGGGAAGTTGTCTCCACAGTCTAAGAAATTATTTGTGAAGCTGAAACAAAATTGAAAATAAAAATTATTAGTATTTACAACTCATAAAGAATGTATAATATATAATGAGATGTGTGCAGTCATGTGCTTCTCCTTTTCTTTATTAGGTGCTTTTGCATTGTGTGTGCGTGGAGGGGGGATTACTTGTATTTGACAACACGAAACAGTGGTTCTGGTATCTGACCCGAGAGGTTGTTGAAAGCAAGCTCACTGTAAAATTAAGAAGAAAAAAAAAGGTCTACTTTTTACCCTAATTTTATTATAAAAAAAAAGATGTTGATATGAACTTGTAAAATTAGCATGCTTACATGTCACTTAGGTTTGAAAGATTTGCTACAGATTCAGGAATTGATCCACTAAGATTGTTTCCACTCAATATCCTAATCCAAATCAAGAGAATTCAAAATAAACTAAAAGGTTAAAATATTTGGGGTTCTATCCCATTATTGTCCCTTAAACATACAGTAATTGGAAAAAATTAAACACAAAAATATCCACAAGAATAGCATGAATTAATATGAAAAATATAAAGCTTACAGAATCTGAAGTTCCCATAATCTTCCAAGAGAGACAGGAATTGCTCCAGTCAAGAGGTTATTTCGTAAATTCAAAACACTCAAGCTAGATAAATTTCCGAGCTGCTCAGGAATCCCACCTATTATTTTGTTATCACTCAAAGATCTGCACAAATTCAAATAAACAGTATTACTGGCTCTGCATGCGCACAAATCTGTCAGTAACCGCTTTTGAACTAACAGGTTTATAAGGGCAACTATTGATAGTATAATGTGGTCTAATTACCAGATTGTAACTTTATGCTTTTACTAGTAACAAACAAAAATATGTATATATGAGAACAACGTACAATACACTCAAGTATGCCAGATTTGCCAAAGCTGGAGATAAAGTACCAGTAAATCCCATAGAATTTAATGTTCTGAAAGAGAAAAAAGAAAAGAGTTATAAGTAAAATAATAAAATTTGTTTTCCAATTTATCATTTATTGTTTGTTTAGAAAAGGTAGGCAGAGTTGGTTTTTGGATTGAATTGCCAAAGTAACTTACAATTCAGTAACACGATTATTACTGTCACAAGTGACACCGACGAACCCGCAACCGTCATAAATACCATGCCAGTTAGAGAGTTTATTCTGAGTGTCATTTAGCTGCAACTTTATTTCAATCAATGCTCCCGCTGATGTACATAAAAGAGTTATTAAATTTTTATTACTTAAGTAGCACCAGCTTGCATTTATCAAAAAAAAAAAAAACATAATAACAGTCATGCCAATTAATGGAAAGAGATTTGCACAAAACACCCTGAATTTTTGCCAAAAGCCCTAATATAAAATAAAAAAGCCAATAAGGAAAAGAAGTTATTACTTTCCAGATCAGATTGAGCATTACAACTCAAGCATGATAATAAAAGCAGCGCAATTACAAACTTCATATCTTGTCTTAAATTTATTTCATGATATCCAAGGTTTTGTGAGAGATCAATGCCTGTTGTAACCAAAGAACAGAAATATAATAGCAATCCAAACATTAGAAAAGAGCACCAGGATGAAAATGAAGTAGCATGCAATTTTAGGCATTGACGGTTAAAACAAATTTCCCCTCAACAATTTTCATGTCAATATTAGATATTTGGGTGTGGGAAAAAGTATATATTATATATAATCATAATAGGAACTCTAAAGGTTGCTTCTTCCCATCAGTTTACGCACATAGAATTCCTTCCATTAACACCTCCTACAGAAAGTGTTGACGGTGATGTCAAGTTAATGGGCCGAAGCCCATTTATCATTTTTGTTGTGGCGGAATTCTCATCAAAACAGCCATTGTTGTTAGTACCAGTGTTGTAAAAAAACGTCTGCTTAGATTGATTAATCGGCCGATTAGTTGTTAGTGGTGATCAAATTGTCACGGATTTTTCTGATTAATCAGTCAATTATTTTCAATTAATCATTTGACGGTACGCTGTTCGTCCGACGAACACGTACATAATGTTATTTACAACACTGGTACTAATGGAAGCCAAATTCCCACTAAAAGGAAGCCAAATTCATTCTCAAAATAGAAAGAAAACTGATGTCAAGTACTGCTCAAACATTAATAGATAAAAAAATTTAAAGTCAAGCTGGGACTTCAACACTAAAAAAGAAAGTAGAAACAAGAAACTTACCTAATTAAACAACCGCATCCTTATTCCTGAGCGATTCATTTGTGGAAATACGGAACTAGAGAAGGGATTTCTTACAAATTTACAGCTATTAATTGAAAATTCGACTCAAAATCTGAAAATATCTCACTTATAGAAATGGAGTACTGTCAAGTTGACTTGACTTGGAGATACTGCGATTATTATTTATTTATTTTTTTTCTATGGTGGTGATGCAGTCGAGCATTCGACTCGATAAAAATGAAAAATAAATCGTCCATTGCACATTTGCACGGTTGCACCACACACAAGCGGGTCGGGTCTGACTAAAATTAGGATCCTTCTCGGGGAAACAAAATCCACTCTGAAGTGGAAGCTGAGATTGAGAACCAGAGAGCGTGAGAATTGGGCTTATTACCAATTTTTGCTGATGCCGCTATCTCGAGGTGGGACCCATGGGGCCTACTATTTGTGGAATTGTTAATGAAATAATAGCTGACTCGAAGAAAAGTCGGAGTTTAATTCTCTGAATTCAGAGTAGGTCGGATGACCATCGGACTTATTTTGGTTCGATGGTACAACGACCACCCGATTTGTATTAAGATGTATGCGCTCGATCTGTTTTAAAATTCGTGCGTTTTTGTTTCAATTTATGTGGCACAAATATTAATGCGGATAAGAAGATATAAGAGTTTATTGGACCCAAAAATAAGTCCGATGTCTATCAGACCTCCGTTCTCTTCAAAATTATGACATTGTTATATATTTCCGAAAAAATTCAAAAATTATAATGTGCTCACAACTTGAGATCATGCGCACCTCAGAGGTGCACACGATTTAGGGATCATGCGAGATGCGCATAAATTTTTTTTTTTGTTATGTTATGTTATATTTTGAATGAAAAACAATTTTTTTTAGTTTTTGAAAATTGAACAAAATGGAAAAATTATAGAACCTAACTTGATTAAAAACTATCGTTAAAATTAAATGCACATGACTTGATTAAAAATTAAAATAAAGCATGGCACAATGTGATAAGTTTGAAAAACAACATAGCTAAAAAATTACAACTTGAATAAAAATTACAACGTCACACAATGATTGGATCTTGGACGATGAAACTGCAAAATAACAACATAAAAAATACCTATTGTTAGATTTCATAATTGTTAATTTTAAAACATGATTTTTTTTTAAGAAATAAAAGTAATCTTATCGGATACGATTTATAGCATATCTAGTATTTTTGGCATTCTTTCCAAGTGTTTCTCAGTTGCTCTGGTGTCCCCTTCACCTCCTTTATAGTATGTCCATCTACATAAGAATCCGGTTGTGTCGTCTCCTACTCAACTTTATTAATCGATACTCTAGAACAAAGATCAGTTCCGTGTGTGCTGAGCAATAACATTGATCGTCACGGACATGTAATTGACAACTCCATGTGGTGATGAGTGTCTGAATGGAGTAATAGAAAGATACAAAGACATTCTCATCATAGTTCTTGAGAGGTCTAACAATTCGTAAGTAGAGGTGTTCATTGGTTTGGTTCGGTCCAAACCGAATTAAAATAGACAAACTAAAATTTTATTTGATTTTCAAAATCAAACCCAACTCAACCGAAATAATTTGATTATTTCATGCTCCTCCTGCCGATAGCTATCAATTACTCCAAATGCATGAATTGGATGGACATCTAATGTGCTATTGTAGAATGAAAAGTGCACAATATATCTGATGGAAAATTAAAGGGTTCATATGTGATTGGTACACATCATGGTTCATGTGAAATTATACCACCTAACTCTCTTTGGGTTGTTTCAGAGCAGATATATTATAAATATACCATATTTAACAAAGCTACTCTAATAATTCAATTGAAAAGTTCTAGGGAAGATTTTTTTAATTTTTATCAAAATATCAAAACATCAAACATATCACTTCTACTTGTACATTACTTATTTAATGTTTATCAAAATAAGATATAATTTTATGAGAGGCTTTGATTTTGATAGTTAGTATGAATGGCCTGATAAAATATTTTGCAATGTAAAAGGTGATTAATCTTCTTCCGAGAGAGAATAGGCTGGAAGCAATCGTTGATCCGAAATTAAACAGCATGTACGACAGTCAGGGTGCTGAGATGCTTATCCAGGTGGCATTGCAGGGCACACAAATCTCACCCGAGCGGCGGCCCACCATGTCAGAGGTGGTGCGCAAGTTGCGAGGAGATATCTGTATTCGTATTCACATGGATATTATTCGAATATGGATAATTAAAATTTAAAACCGTATCCGTATTCACATGGATATTCGGATATCAGATATCCATATCTAATTTTCGGATACGGTCAGATAATATGATCCGTTTGCACACCTAACTCCTATTAAATAATTTTTGAATTAAAATCCGAGATCTGAATGGTTATGGTGTATATCTGATTCAATATCGATGCATCAAAAACAAAATCCAAATTGATTATCTTGTCTTAAAAAATTCAAGAACAATTTTTTCAAAATTCACTAGACCTCTATATATTGATTCATTGACCTTTTATAAAATTCAAGAACAATTTTTTTTATCATGTATGATCTATTCATTTTTTACAATTGACCTTTTGAGACTTTGATTCATTCAATCGATTTACAGAATTTCAGATTCAAGACAAATTTCCAATAGAAGAAAATTATCATTTTATCAAGTTGAGAAATTTCATCTGACTCACAAACTCATGACATAAATTAGAGCGCACTTATTTTATTGATATGTTTATTTTGGAGTTTTTTAAGATCTAACAAAACATGGCCATAATGACCACAATGTTACAAAAATCAATGTAAGAAATGAATTTTTTTTTTTTTTTCCTTTTCTTTTCTTTTAGTTCCAACTAGCAAGTGGCCTCGCGTTGCTTCGGCAACTGGTTTTCAGGCAGAGAAATTTATATAGAGATGTTATGTTTATGTAATTAGTTTTGTACAGCTGAAGGTGGTTAGTTGCTTAGACATATTGCAAAAATTGTATAGGTGACAGATCATCTTTTCATTTTCATACAACAAAAACTTCACAATAAGTAGGATTGGTCTACAAATTATGTTTGGAAGAGGGATAACAATATGCTTTGTGTAAGCATGCTATCCCTTTGTGACAAATCTTCCAAACATATTTTCTTGTCGGGACAATATAAGTTAATTGTTTTGTTGGGTCCATATCAACACAAAATAGTATTTACAACTAACAAAATATGTCAACGTTTCATTAAAGCCAGAGCATGGTTATTCCTCCTCTTTTGCTTTGCTGCTGCTTTCACCACTGTTTAAAATGAGAAATTACATAATCCATGAGACATTCATTGCATTCATAGTTTTCAGTGGTGTTGAAATTGACTAAATGTTGTTCTGAGATAGAAACCAGTCCTTAGTTTTTTATGAATTGTGTAGAAAAGGTGAAATTGTGAAGGCAATGGATATTGTACATAACATGATTTTTGAAGGGCATCAGCCTCATGTTATAGCCTATAATATTTTTATTGATGGGCTGCGCAAGAAAGGTGCAATTGAGAAGGCAATGTACATTCTAAATAATGCTATTTCTAAAGGGCATTAGTCTCATATTGTGACCTATTTCTAAATAAAGGTAAAACTTATAGGGCAGTTGTTTTCTGAATAATATGATTTCTAAAGGGCACCGAGCCGATGTTATGATCTACAATATTTTTATTGATTGACTGTAGAATATTGAAACTGATATTATGAAGCACAATAGGGAAGATCTTATTCGAAAAATAGTGGTCAATAACATATAACAGCCTTTTTGGTTGTGCTCTGTAAAGTTTTGCGTATGTTAAATATTATATGAATATAAGATTATCTTGTTCGTTGCTTTTTGGATGGTTCTTGTTTGAATAGTTGTCTTCTTGCTTTATTTGTCTCAGAAGCTGCTGGAGGTTTTGGCTGTGATTCAAAGCTGCAGGAACAAATTAGTTGTAAAGATGAATTTAATAATGAATTAAAGAGAGGACATTCAAAGAGAAGGCATTAATAAAGTAAAATAACTGTAAAAAAGCAGTGTAGATATTATTAAGAATTAAGCATATTAAAGGATAAGATGGTACATGTTTTATTTATTTCAATCTCAGCCGATGAAAGTATCAAACTACAAGTGGAGAGCTCCAGTAATAAGAGGACCCAGATAATATATGTATAGATACATCACTGTTATGGATTGGCGCATCAGATCAATAGGGGTTCTTTTATGTTTTATATTTAAGCAATTTTGGCGGTTGTGCAAAATGATGAAACTTGGGTTTTGAGACCCGATTTTGAGAGTTTTAGGGATTGGATTTGGTTGATTCAAGTTCTCCACTTGGCAGAGGGGTGAACATAGAGTCTTTGAGAGTTGAAATCATGTCATTTAGATTTATGGTTTGATCTCTATTCAATTTGCAAGAGGGCATGTCAATTTGTTTTGGCTTTTATGCAGTCATCAGGCTGATACTCTTTTTTCACAATTTCTTCAAATTTCTTCTAAACAACCTATCATTTTGAGTTCATAAGCTTCTAGTACATTGGTTCTTGACTATTTGTGCCAAATTTGACGTCCTAGATCAGAGTGGAAAGACCTGTTTCAATCCATAGCACAGTTGTTCATCGTACTATGGGTTTTGGCAGTCTGTTTTGTTATTTTTTATTCTTTGATTTGTTGAATGTTATGGGGTGATCTAAATTCACAGATGTCTTCTAAATGTTGTCAGATATTCCTCAGATTTATCTAATATTTTTAGGAGTTTTATTTCATTGATTTTTATCGAACTTTGTATCATCAGCACAACAATTCAGAATCAGTGTCGGGCACCACTTTGTGATTTGAATTTCTCTTTACTGGGTGATCATTTGAATTTGAAATTTGTCCAGGTTATTCTTTGTTGTTTGTTCTATAGTCTATAACATTTTGAGGACTTAAGGCATAACCTACAGGATTTTATCAACGTTTCAAAACAACAAGTTGACTCAATTTTCTGGCAAAAACAAATTGCAGTTTTTTCTGTTTTTCTGAAGTGCTGAACTTTGAAGATCAATTCCCGCTAACTGGCTACACCAAATTTTGTGGTTTTTATATGAAAATGTTCAGTAAGTCATGATCTATATGTATGTGTAACAGTTTGGTCAGATTGAACTGCTAGGCAGCTTTTTCATTTCATTTTGTAATAGTTCAATAAATCATGTACAATACGTTTATGCATATTGATGCAGTTGGCATCAAATTAATTGGTAACAACACATGCATGTCACAATGTGATACAAAATTTGAGAATTTGGTTAGTTTAGTTACCTCGAGAAGTGAAAATTGGTGGTACGATTGCAGCTGGAACTTCATTGAATAATCTCCTAATGGAAGGATTTTGCGCCTTTTTTTTAAGCTTGGATCCTATGAGATAATGCACATTGAACAGAGAAAGGAAAAAATTAGTATAAAATTGCACAAAATAAATTTGCATTATAAATTTTTGGAGAACAAATTTCGAAAATAGAGTGAATGGGCCCCCTTTCCGATGAAATACTTTCACTGAGAGTCGAGAAAGAAGCAAGAGCAACGAATTTTTTAGATGTAGAATTTATTTTGCGACTACAACGGTTGAATAGCTTCATTAGCGAATTTAGGGAAAGATAAAAGGGAGGAGGAAACGGAATACAACAGCCTTGGACCTAGGGTTCTCAATCCAATTAAAATATTTTGTTTAAAGAGGCTCCCATTTGGCTGGGTGGTGTTCGATTTGGCCGTGGAGCAGCATAATGAAGGTGGAACCTATAACTACTCCCAATAAAAAATCATAGCAGTCAGATGTGTAGACCGGGGCTAGGGTAAGGTAGGGAAACCTGCTGAAGAAACTGCCTCTCACCTTTTCCTGGTGAGAGATTCAACGGAGAGTTTAGGCGAAGAAATTTAGTGACTGTGCTCTAGTATTGGATGGGAAAACCCTCATTAAAGGGAAGGAAGGAGACGGGAGACGGGGGAGACAACCTTCCGAACAATAAATTTACACCCCCAAACCTCTCTTCTCCTCCGCACAGTAACGTGTACCCTCCTCCGTTCTCTCTTCGATTCTCCCCTCTGGAGCAGGTGCATAACCTTCGCACAGTGTTTTTCTTCTTCCCCTCCCTCCGCGTACCCTCGTATGGAGCACACTCTAATCAGTAGAAGGAAGAAGTAATAAGAATACGCATCGCTCGATTGAAACAAATAATATTAGATGAATGACAACCGTCAAAATAAATCCAGCTTAGAAGAATTGGAAAGAGTGAGAAGTGAAGAGATGCAACCATCCGATGAAAACAATGCAGATCTAACCATTAGGTATGGATCATACAGAGAGGAGATAGGAGGGTACTATGGAGCTACAGTAACTGTCACATTCAAGATTAGATTATATAAAAGATAAAAGATAAGAAGAAAAAAAATTAAATAGTAAATGGCACTATTTTGTTAATTAAATAACATGGTCCATTCTTTTGCTTAATTTTAACTAGTAAACGTTACTAGTTTGCTAATAAACTTGATCCACTGTGATGCTAATAAACTTGGTCAACAAAAATTGAATTTAGCAGTTATTTCTCTCTTGGGCTTCTAACCTATCTAACCTTCCTCATGAAATTAATTCGTATTAATATACAATGGTCCCGAGCCCCGAGGTTTTTCTTTCCCGCGCAACAAAAAAGGCTTAAAACCCTAGTTTCGGATGGAATTCAGTCCAGTGCAATACCTGACCGTGTAGAATGAGATCTGAATCGTCTGTTTTAATCTGGCAGGAATCTCAAAACAAAAATCCTATTAAATAAGCATCCAATTGATCTCGACTCGCCTGGGCTCTTAGTCTCTCACTCACTGAAACCGCTTGCTCGTCGTCTCTTCCCGTCGAACTCTCTCTCTCTCTCCGCCTCGCCCCGATTGCCACGGAGCGATCTTCGATTTGAACTCCAGCCTCTTCGATCCGATAATCCATGGTTAGTTTTTTCTACGGATTTGAAACCTAGGCTCTTTTGATCTTTACTTTTTACTTATCGTTTCTGGTTGCATTCCAGGTTAGAACGAGAAATCAACTGAAGAAAGAGCTCGATGGGACTAACTCTGATGAGTATCTCAGCAAGCAATGGGATGCTCTGTTCAAAACGTTCAGAGAAAGGATTTTACATCTTATGACACCTGGCCGGGGCCAGTACAAGCGCCGGGTTTTGTTATCTTCAGAGATCCAAGGTTTGAGAAATTGTATTTCTCAACTGACACTTTTGAAGCATCCGATTCTCTTAGACAAGTCGAAGGATCTGTTTGCTATTGTTGGTGGCATTTGTGCCTTTGGTCGAAACACTACTGCCACAACTCCTCCTGCACTTATTGAATTGCTAGAGGTATGTTTGTTGTAAATTATTCAATCAAGCTTCAATGAGGGAGGCTATGGTACTATGCATAACGCATATTGGTCTGTACTATGGATTAATATCTCTATTTTTAAAGTCCAAACAGTCGATCTGAACCGTTCAACATGATCTCCATATGAAAATGTAATTGTAGATCAAATTTTTCATTTTTTAGAATTTTTTTAGATCATTCAAAAGTAGTGATTTTCTACCTTTTTGAAAAAAATAGTACAAAAGTTCTAAAAAAAATGTAAAATTCAAACAGTCAGACGTACCTTTAAGGGTACCATGTGACTGGGAAATACAGTTTAATAAAGTACCTGAGATTAGCTTGATTTATATTCATTGGCAGTACCAGATGAAGAAATCCAGTGTCCATTGTGCAACTGATCCCAAATGTAACTTGGTAAAGCACTGAACTTTGTAACATCATCAATTGAACCCCATTTTGCCTAAATTGGTATATAATTAAGTTCTGTAATTAGGCCTCAATCTATCTTGTGCTGCCCTTATGTTGACCTAAATTTGCCTCAATTTACTCTTTAGTAGTGCTATGGAGTACCTGAAATGAGATAAAGTCATGTAGGAACTGGGTATGCATCATAATGATATAGTACTTGTTTTCTGTATGTGCAATTGGGGGCCGTCTCACCTAACAGAGCCCTGAATTGAGGTATGAGTCCCCAATCTAACTTGAATGTTGTCTTAATTGATCCTAATTTCTTCAATTAAGCTCTGTTTAGCTTGCATTGTGTCAATTTTTAACCAAATTAGCCTTAGTTTACTATCAGTTATGAAAATAGATGCCAAATAGACCACAAGGCCCTCATAAAAACTGTAATTAAGAAAGGATAACTGTTTTTCCATTTTTCAGGTCTTTATTAAAGAAGTTGTGGCACACCCTACTCTAATGCTTCTCTTGGATCGTTCTTCACAGCGGATTCCTGAAGCTTCTGGAGCCCCCTCAATAAAGGAACTCATGCTAGGTCACCTCTATCTGTCATTCCCTAAACAAATATGCTTGAACTTCACTAATTCATTCTGCCGGTCTCTGACGATGTCTACTGCATTACATGATGGAAGAATTTCTGAGGTAGGGCTAGGGTTAGGCCTTGATTCCACCTTAGCATTGCTCAATACCAGCTTCAGTTCTCCCATGCCGTACCTTCTCCAAGCCCACCTGGCTGTATTAGCATCCAGGTGCATTGAAACCCAAAACCCGGGACACGTTTTGGGACTAGGGTTTGATCAGGCCATCAGTGCTTTTGACTTATCAGCCAAACTTTACTGGAGATCCTTATGTGATTTGGATTTGGGTCAGAGATTAAGGCCCTACTTAAGCCGTGATGCGAAAAAAAAACCTCTTAACTATGATCCAGATTGTCACGTGGATAAAATGATTGGTCTTTTTGGACCCAATAGATCTAATGAAGTCGCTCAAAATAATCTATTCTTGTGTATTTCCTCTTATATTGACGAAACCCAGCAAATCATGCATGAAAGTACTAGGTTCCAAACCGGGGATACTTTAAAAGGTATTGTCTCGATGCTGTTGGCTGATGAGGTGTTAGTGAATAAGCAAGAAGTTGGACGCAACATTTCTGAAGAGCTGGTGAGTGTTGCTGCCTTGGCAAGGCTGATGGCCTCATCTCTGTTTAGAGCGGTGTCTGAAGCGAGAACAATGAATGCACGTGCACAGAAAGCCGGTAAAAGAGAAAAGCATCTCGAATTGGAGGGACACCTGATGGGCTCTTTGGAATTGGAGAGTAATGCTGGGTGCTGTTCAGTAGACAGGGAGGCAGATCAGATCGTGCGAAAGATCTTGCTTCATGCAATTAGTGCAGGGTCCACTTCGAGCCATAAGAGGTCAGTGCTGGTGCTGCAGCATTTCATGAAACTGATGCTGGTAGGTTTGCGTGCACTGGCCGATTTTCTTTGGAAGGCGTGTGTTTTGGTGATGTCAGCGATCATGAATTTGATGGTGTTTGAAGGGATGGAGTTTGATGCACTCAAGATACTGGCAGGGGATGCACACAAACCTGTGGAAGCCACAAAGGTATCACTTAAACTTCTCAGAATTTATAGTGGCTATGGTACTTTGCAAAGCGCGGACCATACTATGGGTTCATATTGAAAATATTTTTAAAGACCAGATTTTACTTTTTTTTTAAATTTTTTTACTATTTTTTTAGATAGTTTAAAATTACTACTTTTGGGTGGTCCAGAATGTTTAATCAGGTGATTTCCCACTTATTTTAAAAAATAGTAAAAAAATTCTAAATAATGTAAAATTTGATCTCCAAGTACATTTTCATATGAAGATCATGTTGAATGTTTTGGATTGGCTGTTTGGACTTTGAAAACGAAAATATGGATCCATAGTACGGATTGATGTGCGCTTGGCATAGTGCCATAGCCTCACTCCATAATTTATATATTGACTTAATAGTTTGCACTAACGAGTCCCCTTTTTGTAGGGTTTGAACCACAAGAGAAAATCCACAGCTGAACAACTAAATGCATCGGTGTTGCCAAACACAAAACGGCAACGGGTAGATGATGACACAGTGTATGTACAATTTCTCTAGAACACGCTCTTTCTCTATTCGCCACATGTGTGCATCATGCACTTCTAGTTTGATTTTGAGTTGCACAATACTTGATTGATCCTAAACTTTGTTTTTGTTTCTAGGAATGGTGAGGGCTCTAGTGCAGATTTGTCAGAGAATCTAGTGGATTTGTTTGTGCACCCGCCTGATGACCTTGTCGATTTTTTTGATTGCTCAAATGATATGGATCTTGCTTTCTGGTCAAAGGAGAGAAAAGGATTGTTTAAGAGCAGGCGGGCCGCACAAAAGAAGAAAAGGAAGATGTTGAGTAAATTGTTGGGTATGAGACTATGAGTATACAAAATGTTAGTAGTTTTTATAAGAATTAGAAAATGTTTTGTGCAGTAAAGTTTGCTCTTAGAACTGATCATGTCAGTCAACACAACAGTATTGTGTTGTTTAAGGTAGCTAAGGCAAACTATATGACCTAACTTGTTTACTTGGCTATAAATGAAAAGCAGTACGATGTTTTACATTCTTGTTATGAAATGTTATATACTGGTATGTGGCTTGTGGTGTAGTGCTTCCTGTGATTGGTCCATCAGGTCGATCCAAAATTTAGCGGGACGAAATAAATATAAAAATAAAAGAACTCATTCATCTTTTGTTTTATTTTCTTATATAAACATTTTTATTTTCCATAATAAAAGATGCATTCTAAATTTAGGGTAAGGTGAAGTTTCAGTTGCATGCATATGTTTGTATTTTGCTATCTATTAATATTTAAAATTGTTAGATATTAGGTACTGGTACGTACTTCAGGGACTCCTGTTGCAATGGCAATATCTTCATGTCGTACCTAACCCATTGGTACCATACCATAATACAAAATATTAAAGAGAAAAGCTTAATAAAATTCACTGCTTATTGTTCAAGCATATGCCATACAACATAAACAAATAACAACTGGTCTCTGTTTTTGCGCACACAGATTGCAAAGCAAAGCAGGTATTATTACACACATAATTATTACTTGAAACCCTGAACAGGGCATATCATAAATAATAATATTAATACATAATATAAGTATAAGGTATTCCGTCTACCGGCGAAAGCTTCGGACCTGACGTGGTGTCTCTCCATTTTCATCCCTAAGCTTCACAGTTGTGTAAATAGCTGCTCCAAACAGTGCACCTAGAGTAGGCGCCACGAGATATATCCATATTTGCCGGTAATTTCCTGCTGCAACAGCAGGACCAAGTGTACGCACTGGATTCATTGATCCTCCTGTCGACGGCCTGTATTAATGTAAAAAAAGTTTACCAGAAAAACCTTGTTATTATGTAAACCTAATTGGAAAAAAGATTTCATTTATTTTTCTTAGTACATACCCTGCTACCAGAATGTTAAGCATGACAGCGGCCCCGACTGCTATTCCGGCCAACTCTCCCACCTGTTTCAATGAAAGCCATAATTTAAAAAAAAAAATATTGAGAAAAAAAAATGAAAAGTAAGTTATACATAAATAGAGTGAGGCTACGGTACTATGCATAGCGCATATTGGTCCGTACTACGGATCAATATTTCTATTTTTACAGTTTAAACAATCAATCTGAACCGTTCAACATGATCTTTATATGAAAATGCACTTGTACATAAAATTTTACGTTTTATAGATTATTTTTTACTATTTTTTTAGATAGGTAAAAAATCACTTGATCTAAAGATTCTAAACCATTCAGAAGTAGTGATTTTCTATCTATCTAAAAAAATAATAAAAATTTCCTAAAAAATATAAAATTTAACCTATAAGTACATTTTGATATGAAAATTATTTTGAATGAGTCAGATTGACTATTTGAACTTGAAAAACAAAAATATTAATCCGTAGTATGAACCAACCTGCGCTATGCATAGTACCATAGCCTCACACCAGAAATTATCTTATCATAGGAGTATTAATACATACAGCTCTAGTATCAGTGGCAACGGCTGTAACAACAAATATCAGGTTGAAGGTAATAATGAACTCGATGAAAAATGCTTGCACAGTGGTGACTGATGGCACGGTCACTCCGCCGGAGAGAAACGGGTGAAATACACCCTTCAGAGCAAATGATGCACATATAGATGCTGACACCTGGGCAATGATATAGGCTGGCACGTGGGCCCACGGGAAATGTCGGAACGCAGCAAAGGCTAGGGTGAGAGACGGGTTGAGATGTGCACCAGAAATGTGGCCAGTGGAGAGGATCACAATCATCACTGCCAAACCGGCACAGCCGGCATTGCCAAGGAGGGTTTCGGCACCGTTGTACTTTTGATTCACAATTGGTGCAGCTGTTGCAAAGAAGATCAGGATGAATGTGCCGACAAACTCTGCTCCGAGCTGGTATTATTTTAAATTTGGAGATTATTAGCATTAATTTGTTATGAGAATTTGAATACAATCAAAGTTTTGTGCAATGAAGCAATCAATCAATTAAATTTTGGACCATTTGTTGTCACAACAGTATTTCTTTCTACATTTTTTTGGTTGAAAAACTGGAATAGTTGAAAGGACCCTTTGTAGTTTTTTGGTTGATATTCAATTCCAAATTTGCTCTAAAGTTTTGTGCTGCAAGTTGCATAGAGTGGCAAATTCAGGATCTAAACTAAATAAGATTATTTTCTCAAATGAGAATGTAGATTGAAGAAACTAATACATCTCAATTTACAAAAAAAATGATTCAATTACTATATGCACTGAACTTCTTTCCCTTCCCCCTTTCTGTAGGTTTCATTTTATATAGAAAGAGAGCTACTTATAACCAGACCCAGAAGGAATTGCAAAAAAGGCACAACCAAACCATCCATTTTGAAAAAGAGTATGTTAGTAAATGGATTATCTTTTTAATTTAGAAAGTAAAAAAACAAATTTTCAAGAAAGAGATTGATTGATTTTTTTCTTAAAAAATAGATAGAACCGCAAACTCCGCTTGTAGTTTCTGCACAGCTTGTCCCAAGCGAGGAAAAAGGAGGAGGGTTCGTGATAGGCTTGGCAAGCCAGCGATAAAAAACAGTATATTTATGGAAATGAAACCCTCACGAATTGGGCAGGAGTAGTACTAGGATGGTTAACTCCTGAGAAGCCTGTGTTACTGATTCCGGTTGGGTTTTATTCTAGCCTACTCCAACTTGTTTGGGAATAAAAACTTTGAAGAAGAAGAATAAATAGAACTGCATCATTTGTACGGTTTCACCATTTGGGCAGGAGTAGCACTAATGGTCCGGTTCTAATATTTTTCAGATCTTAAACGCCATCCTAACCACGTATTTGCTCTAAAATTACTGAGACCGCACCATTGATGTGGTTCCATCAATTTGTTATTGGTGGAACCACCTCATTGGTGCGGTTTCATCTATTTTTTAAAAGAAAAAATAATCAATTACTTTTTCAAAGATATATTTTTTTAATTTCTAAATTAAAAAATATAAGTAAAAAGGCTACATCATTTAAAGATTGACTTGGGTTCTCTCAACAAACACATGCTTCTGTTTTACCAGGCTTTTAATTAGGGGTGTAAATGGTTGGATACGGATCGGATAGTGGCCTTACCGTATCCGTATCCGTTATAATTTTTCGGATACGGATACGAATACGGATAGTCTCGGATACGGATACGGATCGGATATTAAACGGATACGGATACGGATCGGATATCGGACGGAAACGGATACGGATTTGAATATAATTCGGATAATTAAAAATAAATTACTAATATACATTTTAATAAAAAGTAACATCTAAATATAACTTATTTCATTCATAAATTAGATCTAATATTTTTCATAGGAAGTTCGTTAGTTTGGTAAAAATAACTTTTTTAGTTATGTTTTTTAAAAAAAAATCCGACACTGCCACACTGCATTCAAAATTCAATTAATTCAGAAAAAAAAGGTTTCATTAACTTTGAATTAATGAATACAAGTACTAAAAAATAATGGAAAAAAAGGTGATCGGGAACTAACGACAGGAATGGATTCCAACTTCAAAGCACATGGGGCCAGTTATGAATTCTTTTAAATGATTAATAAATGCCAAAATGTATAACGAGTCACAAGTATATATCATGTGGGGATTGATTTGATTTGATGCCACATGCTATATTTGGTGAGCATCGATCGGATACAGAATATCTCTTCTCGGTAGGGACCATGACAAAGGGAAGTCGGAGTGAAATTCGGATATCCGAATTAAATAAGTTGTCGGATACGGATAATTATCCGTATCCGGATCCATATCCAATTCAATATTCAGAACCGTATCCGGTAAAAAATTATCCGAATCCGGATCCGTATCCGAAAATATCCGTATCCGAATATCCGAATCCGGAATTTTTCGGATTCGGATCCGGATGAATGCGGATAATATCCGATCCGTTTACACCCCTGCTTTTAATATAGTGGAAGAGACTGTGCTGAGGTGATTTTCAAGTCAACACTGGTTTTTGGATGCATTCTAAGTTTCTAACACCTTTCTTTCTCTGTTTAAAGCATTAAATCATTTCTCTCATTCAAACTAAACTAGTATGGTGCTGAAAGTTGTAGAAAATTGCAAATTCAAGATCTTAACTAAATAAGATTATCTTCTCAAATGAGAATAAAGATTGCAGAAGCTAACACAAGTCAATTTAGAAAAAAAAATTGATTCAATTACTATATGCACTAAACTTCCTTCTCCCATTTTTGCCTTCTGTAGGTTCCATTTTATATAGAAAGGGAGCTACTTATGACCAGACCAGGATGAAATTGCAAAAAAGCCACAACCAAACCATCCATTTGAAAAAGAGTATGTTACTGTTAGTAAATGAATTATTTTTTTTAGTAAATAAAAAAAATGATTCTTCAGGAAAGTAGTTGATGTTTTATTTTGTAATAAACTATATTAAACGTTAAGGAAAATAGACCCAAAAAAAAAGTGTACTTGCTAAAATTGAAAGAAAAAAAAAAAATCTTCTTCTTTCAATAAAAATCTATTTTGTATTTGCTAAAAAAGAAATTCCAAATGAATGCAGTGCTACTAAGTAAAAAAGCTACATCATTTAAAGATTGACTTGACTTGGAAGAGACTGCTGAGGTGATTTTGAAGTCAACACTGGTTTTGGATGCATTCTAACACCTTTCTTTCTCTGTTCAAGCATTCATTCATTTCTCTCATTTCACGGTCATGTCTATTATTTGTTGCCATCTGTTTATGGACCATATATAATTAACAGTACTACATCTAGATTAGCTCATAGCCATGCAGCCCCTTGTTTCCTCCCCCCCTCCCCCCCCCCCCCCCCCCCCCCCCCCCCCCGGAATTCGGATCCCATAAAGTAACTCAATTTTTGACATTTCATTCACACGAATTTTAAAAGGGCTGGACCCTTCAAATAATATTGGCTCCTGTGCTATCTTCAAATAAGCAATTATTGGCTCCTGTGCTATCTCCAAATAGGCACCGGATACGTCTAAACTTAAAACTTGGGTTACTTTAGAGAATCGGATCCGCCTCTGCTCCTTTTCTTAGAGAAAAGGTGGGCCCTGCTTTTCCGATCCGAACCATTCAAATTCGTTGAGATTTGTGTATGAAAAAGTTATTTTATCGAGATACGTGAATGAAAGAATTTGAATGGTTCGGATCGGAAAAGCAGGGCCCTCCTTTTCTCTAAGAAAAGGAGCAGAGGCGGATCCTAGAGAATCCGGACCCGTCCTTTTTTTTTGCTAAAGATAATACTGACTTTTTTTTTTTTAACTTTAATTAAGCGCTATTTGAGGCCACTGGAAAAATTGTGTTGTGCCGTGATTAAAATATTGAGGGATGGTCATGTGCCACGCTGTGCTCAAACATGTCGTGATCAAACGTGACTCGTGTGACTCACGTGACAATTTGATCATAATTTAGATTAGTTTATTTAAGATTCACTATTTAATCAAGATCTAACGGTCCTAATTACACGTGACTCGCGTGACCACGTGATATGACCAAATCTTTCGCGTGACGTGCCGTGCCAAATTTTCAAAAGATAGTCACGGCACGGGACAAGCGAATCACGACAAGTAACCAACAAGCATGCCGTGTTGGTTCCGTACCGTAACCGTACAGTTTCGTGACGGAGCATACTCCGCCCTGCCAATTTTTGCACTCTATTTGAGGAGCTAATCAGACTAGAACTATTACATATATGAATTCTTTTTTCCTTCTCTATCACAATTCTAATAATTTTCAATATAAAATTGTTGATTTAAATTTCATTTAGGTCTCCTATAGAGCTAAAGGCAAGCATCAGAAGTGACCTTAATAAAAGATATGAAAGATGCTTTTTAGTATACATGACAATGAATTGTAGAGAGAATTCGTGTAAGATCTATGCAAGAGAAAATTTGTACAATTAGGGTTTAGAGCAATTTTTTTATGTTATAAATAAATAAAAGTTTATAATATATGGAAGATCGAAGAGTTTCGAATTAAAATTTTTAAACATTTGTTTTCAGATTGTAATTTGTTATACTCAAGAATTGTAATCCTTTTGGAATACAATATGTGAGATATCCTAATACTATATAATTAATGATTTATTAAGGAATCACAAATCCATAAATTGTACTTAAAAAATACTTATTTTTTTGATACCAGGAGCAACCATCTGGATCAATCAAGAAGCTATGATTAAAAAACAAAAACGCCATACGACATTGTTTGACTTTATATAATAAAAAAGAAACATGCATTGCAATAATGATACATATATATAATATATGTCATTATTGGAAGAAGAATCCAATAGAGATAAAAAAAATATTAGAAACTTATCTGTAGGTGCAGAATGAGCCAAAACCTCAGAAACTTGAGATATATATGATAGCATATGATAATATATCTTTTGATTGCTTGACAAAACAGAGCAAGTTGAGATTGGTGACTTAGCCGTCAGAATTTTTATTTTTGGAAATATATTGAATATTTTGTAAAGAATTAGACAGATGGAATTTTTTTTTCTGTGCTATAGAAGAAATCAAATTTTTGATTTGATTTCTTTAAACATTATATAAGGTTAATTCCTTAAGAGTTTTTTTAAAGAAAGATAAAATTCCAACTTTCAAATTTGAATATTCATAAAAACATATATTTATTGAATTGCAAACCTGTGATCTTTCACACACTATCACCCTTTACTACTCAATTAATTTAGTTAGTCATAATTTGTATATAGGTTGGATATTTTATGTGACCAAGAAAATTTGAAATACATACAAATTTTAAGAAACCGAATTAATAATTCGATTCATTTCAAAATATTAAAAAAAAAATTCTATCTTTGGTATTTCCAAGAAAATATTTAACATATTTTAATAAAAATGGGTGAGCATGACATAGAGAGTTGAAAAGGATGAAAAAGACATTTGCAATGTCTAAGTTTGACTAGGTTTCAATAATCAATGGGGTCCACATTTGCCGACCTAATCTCTCTATTCGCTCATTTTTTTTTGGTTTTTTTTTCTCTATCTACTACTTACTATCAACTGGTCCATGTGCGTGGGCCCCATGTATCATAGAATGAAATGTTAATTTAATTCTGGATTAAGTTAATCACCGCTTAATTTAATTCTTCGACACAGGTTCAAGAGAACTCCTAAATTATTTTATTTGATTAAATCACTTCCTGAATCATAGTGACAAATAAATAGTTCAAGTTCGGTTTAACGGAGTTAAAATTTGTGATTTGGAAATGATTCGGTACTACAAAGAAGCAAAAAAAAACCCAACAAAAAAAAAAAAAAAATTTTGTTTGCATTTTATTTGGTGTTCGGTTCGAAAATGTCAAAAAAAACGAATTAAACACGAATTAATTGCCGAATTATGTTACTATGCTCTGAATTGAGGTTTCAGACAGGCGCCAGCTTATAATTAGTTAAAGTTTGTGTATAATTCTTAGTTAGTTTACTAGGCCAATTAAGTTTTCATCTCTAATTATTTACTTCTGCATTTAATTACTTATCTTAATTCTTAATTAGATAACTACGTTTCAAGTTACCATTTGTGTCGCATAATTATAACCAAATATTTTTTTTATATTTATTGAAATTTTAATTAGTTTACTAAATAATATTACTATTGTAATAAAAAATTGTGGATATATATCCTTATTAAACATTTATTAGTAAGAAGTTCATTTATTTTCAGTCATATGATCAAATCTGACATTAAATAAAAATTAATCTAATGATTAAAAGTATTTGATGACTTGACTTGCTTTAAGAATTTTGAAAGCCGACCACCTTTATAAATATGAAATTAAACTAAATTATTATTGTATGGGTAAAGCAAGAGGCTTCCATGCATCTCTGATATCAAAAATTTGAAAATAAATATTTTAATTAAAAGAACCTGGAAAAAAATATTAAATAGTAGGTAGGAACAAAAAACGAAAAACCATTTAATAGCTTTGACTATCTTATTTATATCTCAAGGGAAGAGATACTTTTATTAGGGAACAGTGCACTCAATAAAAGTGCAATCAAGCCACAAAAATATATTATTAAGTTTTGACTTTATTTCTTGGAGCAATCATTTTTATGATAGAGCAGGGTTAAAATGTTTTACTGGTTTTTTGTCCCATTGTGCTTCAACATTATCTTCCTTTATTTTCAAAATCTAAATAATCGATCCGAAGCGTTCAACATGATTTTCATACTCTTAATTAACAAATTTTAGAATTTTTAGAATTTTTTTACTAATTATTTAGAGAGGTACAAAATCACTATTTTGAATGGTCCAGAATTTTCTAAAAACAGTGATTTTGTACATATCTTAAAAAATAGTAAAAAAATTTCAAAAAATCTAAAATTTTGTCTCCAAGCACATTTTAATATTAAAATCATATTGAGCGGTTCGAATCAACTGCTTAAATTTGAAAATAGAGATAACGATATTGGAATATGATGGGACACAAAACCAATGAGACATTTTAACCCTACTCTTTATGATAAGATCATGTGCCCAAAATCCTTTGTTTCAATTTCTTTCTTTTTCTCTTATACAAGTTTAAACTTATATTAATTAGTTAGATGACAAAATTGCATAGAAACTGATGACAAAATTAGAGGGTGTATAATGATATTAAAAATTAGGTGAATAAAATAATTATTAAAACAAAAGTTTTAAATAATAAGAGTATGTAACATGCGGTAATGAATAGCAGATATGATTTTTTTAAAAATATATATACCTCGTATCTTTTTCCCAAGAAAATATCTTGTAGGTTGGTATTATTAAAAATGTACAGATCACGATACAAAATCATATCACTATCAAGTATGACAAATTTGTTATTCCAAAATGAAAAATGAAAAATGAAATTAACATGACCTGATGCTGATAGTATTTATCTGATATAATTTAAGAAGTAAAATAAACATTTTAAATGCATAAGAGTGTTTTAACTATGTTTGTTTTCAAATGCATCACCTGCAATCATGATGGCAAATTATTCAGCTGCCACATGAAAAAATACACCACACGCCTCACATAAAATCAAAACTTAACTAAAGCATTAATGGAAAAATAGAAAAGCGTACCTTGCTATCTTGAATTTATAAAACAATAGTCTTATAGTTAATTATAAAATATTCATGCCAAGTAAAAGCAAGCTTAAGACTGACAGACTGTCATGAACTTATATATGATACAACATTTGTTGTAAATTTCCTAGTGAGAGATAAAAATTAGTAACAAAAGGAGAGAAAAAATTAGAAGAAGCAAATTAATACAAAAATGGGTATATATATATATATATAAGATGTTACCTTGCGTGTGAGAGAGATATCAGGTAATTTGGGCATATGATCTGAAAAGCACTGAGGAGATGCCCATGAATCCAACGGTATACATTTGTTGCACCTTGGCATTGATTTTCTATCATACGATAACGAGTCGACACGTGCCGCTGCGTTGAACAGCGGTGCACCAGGCGTGCCAGGTGTCGCCGGCGCCGACACATTCGGTGTAGCGCCACCTGTCTCCATGAGTGGTTTTTTTTTTTTTGGGTTTTTTTGAAGGGAGGTAACTAGGGATTAAGGAAGGGAGACAATTACATGATTTTTTGGTTTTTTATAAAGGTATTGCTATAAGAATGGTATGGTTTTATCCAGGACCTATAGGTATCTAGCTTAAAGCTTTTAAAAGTTCAGATTTTGATTCAATTTACTTTTTTTTTTTTTTTTTTTTTAAGTTGGGGATTGAATGGGCTAATGGGCTGAGATTACATAATTTGAAGATTTTTATAAATGTACTTTCAAGGAATAATGATTGGAGAGAAATCCAGACTAACCAAACAAGAAGAGCACACTATATAAGAACCTTTTTTTTTTTTTTTAAATCAGATTTTTTTTGGAATTTTTTGATTTAGATTTGGAAGGGAGAATGAGACTTAACTTACATACTTGGTTGATTTTTTTGAAGGTTTGGTTAAGGAATAAGAAGAGAAGAGAGAAAATCCAGATTCAACAAAACTAAAAGTCTCAAAATATAAAAGAAAGAGGAGAGATAGGTATCATAAATCAAGAAATGGGGAACTAGAAATGAAGGAGAGAAATGCACATGAAACTATGAAAGAGAGAGAGATGCAAGGGGTTGGAGCAAGTAGAGCAGGAGAGAGTGTATATTTATGGAGGAATTTTAAAAAGGTCAAAGACCTCACATAAATACAACTAAGAGAACCCATGCACCTACTAACCCTTGTAACAATTTTCATTAATTTAATTATACAAACTTAATAAAGTACTCTAGAGAATACTGTCCGTCCCGGTTCATGTGAAACAAGGTGAGATAGATAGAACCTAGCTTAATTAATTGGGTTGTTGGTACAAGAAAAAAACCTCAATTAATTAATTAATTATGATCTGGTTAATTATAATATTAGCTTAAATAGAAGGTACTTAGTAGCCCACTAGAGTCAGTGTTACAAAGCAACAAAGTAGGCGTGTAAACGGTCGGATTTTATCTGCTAGTATCCGGACCCGAATCCAAAAATTAGATGTGAATACAGATATGGTTTTAAATTTTAATTATTGTATCTGAATAGCAAATATTACCATATAGTTTAATATATATTATGAAAATATTTATGTTATTCACTATTATAAAAAGCAGTTATCTGTGTCCGTATCCATTTAATCCAATCCGTTCTATATATCTATCTATATTCGATCTGTATCCGATCCGTTTGCACCCCATTACAAGAGTGTGTCATAGATTATGAATAAATTTTCATTTAAAAACCAGATTTTTCTGGTCTTGTAAATACTTTTTTTTAATTAATGAAATTGCTGGTGACTATGTGCACTAGCCTTAAAAAATATTTATACAAACTGACAAATCAAATTAAGAGGTCTCTTATATATTATATATATATTATATATATATATAATAGAGTAAGGCTACGGTGCTTTGCAA
>JAJGRW010001256.1:316186-338625 GCA_025461045.1 Carex parvula | reverse complement strand
GGAAAGGAAGTTTGTCTACTTCGGTCTCATGGACCTTTCGGTCTAGACCGATCGTGGTCACGAGTTCGCATTGGAGCTTCTGCATGTCGTCTGGGTTTCTCATCAGCTCGGATAGGGCCCACTCTATGGCCGATGCCACCGTCTCCGTGCCGCCAAACATTACATCCTGCACCAACGAGAAAAAAAAAAAAAACATTCAGTAAATCAGTGAAAATAATGTCCCAAAAAACAATTCTTAAATTTCCAATAGTTAATGTATTACCTATAAGTTCTACTAAGAAATTGAAGCAGAAAGTAGATGGCACAAACAGTAATTAATCAAAAATTAAAATTTAAACATTTCTTGACACCACTGTCAAGAGTTTAAAAAAAAAAAAAAAAAATTAACATTCTTATGGGCATACAGTAAATATACTATCTATGTATGATGCATGTATATATCTTTCTTACGAGATAGATAGACAGATAAATGGATATTTTACTATATATACATCCTTTTTTACGAGATAAACTGACAGACAAGGTAGAAATTTTGACAGCTGCATTTTGAATGGAACTTATCAGGTAAAACGATGAGTGCAAATTTCTCTTTTAAGATAAAAAACTACTGCCAAATTAAAGGTAAGATGTTGCTTTACCCAAGTGGCGAATTAATTGACATATATTAGACCAATCAATTTTCGAAGCATTTATTTTTACCTGCCAAATATCTTATCGAGAAAATTAATTAGAAGCATTTTTTTCGGGCCCATTAAACATCTCTCAAATACAATCCTCACTGTACAATTTGTCTTCTCTGCCGAAAAAACTGCTACTTATTCTCAGCCCAATTAATTTCTCCTCTGGGCTCTGGCCCAGCTGAAGAGTTCCAGGTTGAAACCGAACCTGCTACTCCTGCGCCTCAACCCGAATCAAATCCTGTAGTAGCTCACACTTCTCAGCACCATATGGTTACGAGACAGAGAACTCAAACTCGGAAGAATAAACAGTTTCCAGATCATGTTTTACTTATCTCACCACAAGACATCCACTTCCTATCTACAAAAATGATGGAGCCAACCTCCTTCACTGGCTGTTAGTGGACTTACAAAATCAAACGCAAAGCTAATAGATAGATTGAACGACATAAGGCTTTTACCAACAAATCAGGTTGTTTGGAAGTATGCAGTTCCACCGTCAGTGCAGATTTTTTGCTTTTCTTACTCTAAAAGATAAAACACTGACATGAGATGTACTTGAAAGGCGTGGTGTTATATGCGACACATCATGTGTTATGTGCTCGGTTGGCCATAGAGCAACTGCTCTCCACCTGTTCTTTAGGTGCTCCTATGCAAGGGCAACTTGGGATAGGGTGGCTCTGCTAAGGGGCAAAAATCTGATGACCCTAGGTGACTCGGTACAAGACACTTGGCGGAAGTCGTGGAGGGTTATACGTCCAGGGGGCGCAATGAGGTTCAAAGAATGGAATGCAGCATTCATGGCTGTGTGCTATGCTGTGGAAAGAAAGAAATGCGCGGGTGTTTGAGTGTTTCGTGCATCTAAGATGTCTGTTCACTGCTTGGCGCCAATGACAGTACAGTTGGGAGGATTGTGGTTTAATACTGTAATTAGCTAGATAGGTGGGTCTGTTTCTTTTTATATGTTGAAATCATCACTGTAGTTTGTTACAGTGGATGTAGATAGCTGTCTTTGTTTGTACTGTAACCTGATAGCCACTATCAGGTTTTTCAAAAAAAAAAAATGCTCTTGCTTTGTGTTTTCCCCCAAGCATTGCTTTTTTACTTTGTAATCCATCTAATTTAGAAATTAAATTAACATAAACAACCTGTCATCTTGTTTACCAAATTAGTTCCTCTTTCAAAAATTCAACAAACACCTTCTTCAAGAGTTGGAATAGCCATGCAAATAAACAAATAAAGCACATGGCAACAGAGCAATTTTACCAAAATTAGGCATCTGAATCTACTTCCACTACTAATAAAATTTCAGTAATATACAAGTGAAGTAACTCATTCAAGTGTGTGTAAAACGCATATGATACCAAACTCTAATAAACTCCTCTACTCCTAAGCATCAAGTGCAAGCGAAATTGTAATACCAAAATAAATATCTTACTTTGATATCAAGGCTTCCTCCAAGGAGATCTTGGGCCTTTTTTACTAGTTCCAAATTTATAGGTATTACTGGGTTTATCGGACCTCGAATTTGTAGTATAAGGTTTCTTATAAGATCTGGGTTTTCTAACACTATTTGCGGGTTTTGGAGTCTCTTCCTTTTTCATTTTGGAGAGGCTAGGCCGGTATAAAATGATAGATCGACCAATCTGACCAATTGCAACTGAACCTGTTGACTCTTCCAGTAGTCTTACAACATTTATAAACTCTTCAGGACAGTTGCCATGCACCTTTAACTGCAGTTACCATCAGGTGCCAGTTGGTTATTTATGATTCAGTAGTAAAACAATGATGAATTAAAAACACTGTTTAAACCAGGGATTAACCATTTGTTATGGTTTTTATTATAGTATGTTATGTACTGCCAAAATTTCAGCTCATCTTTTCTATAATGTACTATCGTAGTGCATAATGGTCCATACTATGGATTAATATCTCCATTATTATTAAAGTCCAAACAATCAATCTGAACTATTCAACATGATCTCCATATGAAAATATACTTATAGATCAAATTTTATATTTTTTCAAGTTTTTTTACTATTTTTTTAGATAGGTAGAAAGTCACTTGATCTAAAGATTTTAGGTCATTCAAAAGTACTGATTTTCTACATATCTAGAAAAATAGTAAAAAAAAATTCTTAAAAATGTAAAATTTAGTCCGCAAGTGCATATTTATATGAAAATCATGTTGATATGCAGTATGAACCAATTTGCGCCTATACATAGTACCATAGCCTCACTGTTTAATATAATTTGCTTGAACACAAGGCCTAACTACGACATATAGTTAATTAAGTAAAAATTTGAGGTTATCTTAATATTCTTTAACTAGGGAATGCTAATTCAAAGGGGGAGAGAGAGAGAGAGACCTTGAGAAGCTCATTGGCCTCGAGAAGTTGTACAAAAGATGCAGCAACAGCAGGTGTGACGCCAGATTTGCCGACTTGCTGGTACTTGAGCTTCTTACCAAGACTGTGAGCATAGGAAGCCAATTCCTTCTTCTCCTTGACAGTCAATTGAGGCACTGGAAATCTAGGCAGCACCACGTTTATCTCTTCTTCCTGTTCTTTGTTTTCATCAGAAACTTCCAACTCGGGCGATTTAGCATCGGTATCAAGAAGAGGAGGGGTGGCGATGGCGGTGTGCGTTGAGATGTGACGAAGAGGAGGGGAATGGAGAGGATTAGAGAAGGTGAGAGGGGAGAAGAGACGAGAAGGGAGAGAAATTGGGCGGTGGAGAGAGAAGCGGACGAGTGGGGCGTAGAGGGAGAGTGCGGCCATGGTGTTTGATGAAATGGTTGTGAGAGTGATCGATGGATAAGGAGTGAGGTACTTGGGCGAATTCATATCACCTGAGGTAACATAATATTTTTGTTTAAATCTGGACCGTCCGATCAGAATTCGCACGAATATTAAAGGGACCGGATTCTGATCAGACGGTCCGGCTTTAAAATGAAATATTCTGTTACCTCAGAGAATATTGACTCGTGAGGTACTTCGGCTGGGATATCAAATGAGCATGGTTAGCCGAATTTTTTTTATAAATCATAATTAAATTTTTTTTTACTAAATCAACATGATTATTTTTTTTTATTCCGGACCGAAATGACATTTCGGTCCGGTCCCTTTTTGGATTTTCTGTGGTACTGATTTCACAAATTTTCATATGAGCCGTTACAGAAAATCCAAAAAAGAGACCGGACCGAAATGCCTATTTCGGTCAGAAATAAAAAAAAATGGTGAACCAAAATGCCATTTCGGTTCTTATAGTTTTTGTAAAAAAAAATTAATCATGCTAAAAATATTTTTTTTAATTATGGTTTATAAAAAAAGTTCTCGGTAGCCCATTGTTATTTGATTTTAAATATCACGAACCATAATTTTCTCCGAAAAAAAACTATTTTTTTTATATATATAATACTGGGTGGATTTTGCACTATTCATTCAGCGCTGGCACCTTCCCAGCCATTGGATTGGTGTGCAACGGAATCTAATAAATCTTGAGAGTTGCCATGGCGTTTCTTAGAGTTCTTCGTTGATTTCTTTTATTTGTCATATGCATGGATTCTTACAACTATTTTTTGCAGATGAACAGTGTTCTTCGCTGAAATAGAACACTGAAATTGACGTTCTAAGCTGGACTCCGCTGGCTTCTCCTTTCTTGGTACAATTTGTAAAACCTATTGTATTTTTTTTTTTCAACTTAGCTGATGAAAGTAATAAGGATTGTAGTTTGTAAAATAAGAATCAAAAGAATGGATATAAGAAGTGAATATTGGTATTCGGTTTACGAATTGCAATTCTTTGAGTTCTTCATTGATTTGTTGGCCTATTATTGTGTTCTATTGATGTTGGCATCGAATGAACTGACATTGTTAAGAATGTACAAATTATTCCGTTCCTTTGCTTCCAAATAAACCAGATTGTACCTGTAAACCAGCATTTTCAGACTTCTATATTACCATTATTCACTGTTCTTACATTATGCATTGAATAGAATGAAGTATGGTACGTGCTTTTCACTGGAAACCATCCTTTTAATGTGTTTTTCTTTTGATAGGTGAGAGCTAGCTTGATATGTGACATCCAAAGTAGCAAAGCAGCCTTGAATCTTTGTTCTGCTATGACAAGCCAGTACCTGAAGAAAAGATAGAGAAACCAGTCGGTACATCTCTGAGTAAAAAGGACATTGGAAACAAGCCTCCTGTAGCAACTATGTCAAGGGGGTTGTCCTTTGTACAACTTGTAATGGGTTGGGTCTGTATGTCGACTCAATCCTTTGAGAGCCAAGGCAATCATCGTCAAGGTTAGATGTCTAGGTAAGAACTGGAACCCTAAACTCCAACCCCAAACCAAAAATAAATAATAATCTACAGAGATAATCTTATATCTTAACAATTTGGGTGACAGGTATAATCTAATCTACAGAGATACTGTCGTCTGTTTGTGCATTTCCCTGGATCTATATGGAATTATGTCATTTAGGTATTTTCTTTGCCAATTTTTGCCTCTTCTATGAAAATTGTTCCATATTATATTGTAAACCCTTTATAGATGTCCAATCTTATAAACTTAGAGTACATGTGCCCCTTCTAACCTGCAAAAGCTGTGGTAAGTATACTGCAAGGGCTATGCATTCTAGATTGCGTAGACTTAATATGAGGGTGAAAAAGCTGACTGGCAACTGAAACCACTTTGTAGTGTATATTAGAATGTGTTGCAACATGGGAAACCTGATGAGCGTTCACAATAATCAATAAACTAGCTCGGCATATTGTGGAAATGAACCAGCACAAATTTGCGTCAAATGTGGTGGACAAGTGCTTGACTTTTGGCACTCTTGAAGAGCGTCAGATTCTGATTGATGAGATCCTAGGCACCACCGATGAAACTGAGCCTTTGCAGGTACTTAGATATTTCAAATTTCGGTACAATATACTCTTTATCAAGAGATATGATCTTTTGATGTTTAGTATTTTTCCATATTCACAAGCTAAGATAACACCACATGGTCCACATCCTAATTTGAGATAACACATGAAGCCAGGCCCAGATAGAAATGCTCACTTACCAGTACCTGTCAACCAAACTTAAGAGATTGTCATTTTGTTTTTTTGTTTTTATATATTAATTAACACATGGAAAAAAAAAAATTGTTTGCAAATACTGTTAAGCGTTGGTTATTGGTTGCAAAAGATTTTGTCGAGTTATCAGACTTATCAAATAAGATGCACTAAAAAAACTTCTTTGATTGAATTTTTCAGATGATGATGAAAGACAAGTTTGGGAACTATGTGGTGCTAGAGACATTGAACAAAATCGAAAGCTGATTCTATCACACATCAAAGTGCACTTGAATGCTCTAAAGAGGTACACTTATGGTAAACACATCGTGGCCCGTATTAAGAAGATTATTGCTGATGCAGCATTGATTTCTCTTTTCAAAAGTCAGTACTAAACTTTGAATCAACTTTGATGTTCTAAACTTCTAATCTTCGAATGGCACATGACATTCTGAATTTTTTTAGTAAGTTGCTATTTTTTAAACCGCTATCCATATATATGTAACGTCAGACGCCAATAAAACTGAAGCATAGTTTTCAAATTGGATAAATCGCGACTTAGAGCATTTACCGAGCATTTACAACGGTGGTTTTTTTTTAAATTACTAATATGATTAATATGATGTGTTAATTGCTAATATAATTGCTTGGATGTATCACAGTTTTTAAATTTGCAAGTTTGCTTTAAAAGCAACTCTTTAGAGCATCTACAACGGTGATTTCTTTTAAATTACTAATCTGATATGTTAATTGCTAATATAATTGCTGGGATGTACTACAATTTTTAAATTAGCAAGTTTGCTTTAAAAGCAACTCTAACTAAATTTCTGGAATGCAGTGATTTAGAAATTATGAATCACTTTAATTATTAAACTCAGTGACGTAGCTCAAATTAATTATTAAACGTTTGCTAGAATGGAGATGCTCTTAGCACAACGAAGAAATTGCACAGCACGAAGCTAGACACGTAGTAACATATACTAAATATTCTACAAATTAATGATAAAGTTAGAATTTTGAAATATTGAGGTGGTTCTTAACAAAGTTTTTTACTTGCCAGACGCCAATAGAACTGGAGCATAGTTTTCCAACAAATGGGATATGTCGCGACTCAGTAGCATAGTAACATTATTTAGGAATAATTTGTGTATAGTTTGTTTTTTTTGACGTTTTTAAATCGAACACCGAATAAAACGCACAAAAATATATTATATTGTTTTATTCACAAATAAAATACGAATTACGAATTATTTGTAGAAAAATGTTAAATTATTTTTAATTTTTTTAAAAAAATTTGAGAAGTTTTTGAATTTTTTTCTTCTTCTTCCGAATTATATCCGAAAAAAAAATTTACCCGCCGAACCGAACCCCTAATTTGATTGGGTATGTCGCGACTCAGTATACAATGAGATGTGTACACGTTGCAGAGAATCTGAAAAAAGATTGAAATAGAAGGAAGCACAGAAAGTGTTTCCCACTCTCTCACCTCTTCTTTACCTCTCACGAAACAAAGAGAGTAACAAAAAATATCAGCCATGGCGACTCGAACCCTCGTTCGCTACTCCTCCGTACTTCTCTCTGAATGCAGGCGCTCCTCCTTCCAACACCTATCCGCTCCGTGTAGAGTTAGGGTTCCGCGCCAGAGCCCCTTCTTTCCGTTGCGATGCAGCCATGGCGATTCACATCCCGCTTCCTCTGACGAGCAGGACCCACCCCAGGAAGCCGTGCTGAAAGCAATTTCAGGTGAAATGTCTACAGATTTTCTAGAATTTTAGCTTTTCGTTGAGATTTTAGAGGTTGATTGAGTGAATTAGCTACCTTATCCACTTCTAGTGCTAGGGTCAGGTTTCAGGATCTATTTTAAACATTTGTTTGAAATGAAAAAAAAAAAAAAATTCTGATAATTTATGGTTAAATCCAGAGGTGTCCAAGTCGGAAGGAAGGGTTGCACAAACTACAAATGTCATAATAGGTGGTACTGTGGCTGATGATTCTACGAACGAATGGATAGCTCTTGACAAGAAGGTACATTTTTAATATGCACTAAATTATGTCAATACGCTTTAATGCACTACTATCCCTTGGTGCCATGAACTTTAGCAAGCATTCGAATCATATGCTTTCTTCATTGCTTGAATTTGGTGTCTTTAAAAGTACGGGGATCAATAGTGGGAGACAAGATTTTCCCTGAGCCTAAAAATACCATATATTTTGAGATAAAACTGGGGGTTGCTTGAGCCGGATACTTCACTCATGCAAAGGAAAGGAAATGGATTGATTTATATGCAAGTCTTTTATAGCACTTTTTGCTTATATGCAAGTCTTTTACAATACACGATATTGATCGTTATTATTTAGTTTCCTAACATCCTATACTTTAATAATTGAATAGTTACTTAAAAGAGATATTCACAATCAACCAACAGGTAAACTCATATCCAACAGTAAGAGGATTTACTGCCATCGGTATTGGAGGTGATGATTTTGTGCAATCAATGGTGGTAGCTGTTGAATCAGTCCTTCAAGAACCAATCCCTGAGGTGTTTTTTCCCTCATACTGTAGAACCATTATTATATTTCTGTTTTGTACATAACTTTCTAATGTGCATCAACTTTTGAAAGATACATAAACAACTTAGTTTATGGTCAAGTGTTTTGTGCTTGAAGTTTGGTTTTTCAAATTATTTTTAGTTTATTTTTTCACAATCTCTACACCATTGAACCCTTAGTTTCATTCTAATTGCATGGATGCTTTTTACATATATCAGGGTAGGGTGTCTCAAAGGCTATCAAAAAGGGGCAAATATGTCTCTGTCAATATTGGACCAATCCGTGTCATTTCCAGTGAGCAGGTACCACTTCTTTGATCTAATAAAGCAATTAAAGAGAAAATGTTCGAATGTCATAGGTGATAATATTCAAAGAAAAAAGAGGATTGTCAAAATATCTGATACGCTCTCATAAAGTAAGGATGATATTTTTTATGTTTGAAATCTTATTGCCAGTGTATTCAGAAGTTGCCAAAAATTGTGTTCTTTCATAGGGGCATAATGTGATATCCCATGTTCGATCACAACAAATTTTTCAGGAAAATCATTTTTATAATTACAATATCACTTGATTGGATGCATGCATTTATTACCAGGTCCAGGCAGTTTATAATGCCATGAGAAGAGATGACAGAATGAAGTACTTTTTGTAGAGAACGATTTAAGCATTGGTGTAAATATACATCTTGATGGAAACCGAAGTATTTTCATGTGGATAAAGTCTGTTGTCTTTTCGTAATTGGGAGCCTTTTTAGGTACAACCTTTTTTCTTTTAAATTAAGTGTGTCGTTGAAAAGGGATGGTATTGTTTCCATAGCATTGTACCAGTTTGAGAAAACTCCCTCTTTTTGTTGTCGAATTTGCATTTTCTTTGGCATAATGAGGTCAGTTGGGATAGATTGAGAAAAGCTGAAGCTTAATTCATGCTGTAATGCATACAGCAAGGGTTGTTTGGACACTTAATCTTTATAGAAAGGCTTGTTAACATTACTACAGAAAGTGTCATTTGGATTTTGTAATTTTGGTTTGTAGTCCAAAATTGAATATCTATGATTGCACAATTGGGGTAAGTGGTAGAGTTGGGTAAATTTGTGCTACTTGGATTGATTGGACATTATTGAGGTTTCTCGGGGGCCTTAATTGCCCATTTATTGGAGCTGTTACCTACTTGTATTTTGCCTCTGTGTGTCAGTAGCAAATTTGATCCAAAATTGAATACATGTACTGTTAGCATTTTAAAGAAAGTTACTAACCTTTTCTTTTTGTTTCAGAAAAATGGTCTTCAAATTCGCAGCTAAGCCGCTGATAAAGTGCATCTGTTATATGTGCTGTTTTTTTTATTACTGCCACCCGATGTTGATCCCTGTTAGTGTACTTATACATGTATTTCCTAACTTAGACTTTATGTATTGTTCTTTGTTCTTTTCTACCAACGAGGCACTTCAACATGTGTGAACTAGGACGATCCTTGAATTTTGCCTTCGATTTATCAACCTACTGTTTGGTACAAACTACAAATCAATGTCTTGATTGCTCAGCTGGTTGGATCCAACCTGAACTCATATATATCTGCTAGTTTTTCTATAAGAATTATTAGAAATGTATGGATGCTAACAATATTCACTCCCTTCTATCCGAGCTAATAAGAACATGGCATCAACCTGACCAGAACTAGACCCAACTGCACCCATTGCTACTAATTTCTATCCGGCTTTGGTGATGTCCAACCCACCCTTTTGTTAACTTGATTGCTATCAATTTTGTCAGCAGATATTATCAAATTGAAATTATAAATGGAACTCAGTAATACATAACTCATTTATAATTTATGAAATCATGTTGATTACCTGAGAATGACTACCAATAGTTCGAGGAAACAGCACTACGATGAGCAGGCCCTCGGGGACTTGTAGTTTCAAGTTCCATTAGAACATGTAACTTTTCATGTGTTGTCTTTTCGTAATTGAGAGCCTTTTTTGGTACAACCTTTTTTGTCTTTTAAACTAAGTGTCCTATTTTTCCATAGCATTGTACCAGTTTGAGAAAATTCGTCTTTTGTTCTCGAATTTGCAATTTCTTTGGCATAATGAGGTCAGTTGGGATAGATTGAGAAAAACTGAAGCTTAATTCATGATGTAATGCATACAGCAAGGGTTGTTTGGACACTTAATCTTTAGTGAAATTTTCCGGTGTATCCATCCAAACTTTCAAAATAGAAAGGCTTGTTAACATATCTACATGAAGTGTCATTTAGAATTTGTAGTTTGGTTTGCAGTCCAAAATTGAATATCTATGATTGCACAATTGGGGTTATTGTTCATTTCGTTAAAGTTCTAGTGAGGTTCAGACTCAACCCAAGCAGCTGTGCTTTAATTTATAAGTGATTACACTTCATTCCTTCTTTCTAAATTATTACACAAGCTGAATTTAAAATAAAAGTTCAAATCCATTGCTAATGAATTAAATTGACAAATGACAATCTCAAAATATTTAAAGTAAAAAATATTTAAGAAAAAATTATAAACATATTAGTTGTCTTATAGATTATTTTTCTTTGTCGAAGTTCAAGTTCTGATGCGCTGTAAATTTACATCAAGTTTCATCATTTTTTTTATATGCATAATTTACAGACGCTCTAAATCACATTAAAAAAAATGTCGTATTTTATAATTAGAAATTAATTTTAATTATTGTTAATATTATCGAATTAATCTATAAACCCGTAACCCTTAAAATCTATAGCCAAATCAATGAAAAATTTCACTGAAAGTAATGAACGATCATCCGTTAAAAGAATCAATAAATTTAAACTGCTAGCAAAATCAATAAATCTATACAAACATCACAAAATACAAAGTTTTCAGACAGTATATATGCAAAGAACTTATTCAACAACCTAGCTTCCCTCCACCTTCGGCTTCAGCAGATTGCACATTTGCTTCTCTAACCAAGGCCGAGAAAGCCCTCAAAGAATAAAAAACCGGCCATGTTTCGGAACCGAAATAAAGCAAAACTTGTTTTGATATGCATATATCCTCTATATATGAGTGATTTTACTGGCAAGAACACGCTCACGTCTTTCAATGTAGTCAGAAGGGAACCAACCAGCTTTTCCTCGGCATTCCCCTTCAGCCCAGCCATTGCTTGATAACTAAAAATAACCATACAAAATACAGTTGAACAACTGTTGCTTTTAAAGTGCATATCATAAAAAGGAATTTTGCAACAAGTACCAGTACCAGCCTTGTTGGGTAATTCGCAAAAAAACACAGCAAGTTACAGATCAACACAGAATGTGAACTGAAAAATAAAAAGAGGGACCAGCCTCTATGAAAATTAAAAAAAAAAAAAAAAAAAAAGGGACAAAATTGACAAGATTAAGAAGACTATGGCTTTGTCCTGAACCACTTGTGTTGTTTGCAAAATAGGATTGGTATCACCTGCTTAGATACCTACTATTCAAATTCGGACTGTGAGATTGAAACAAACATATCAGATTCATATAAAAAGGGTCCCCCAAATTCTAAATCGGATGGATCAGGTCCATTCATTTTTTTTTTGTCAAAACAGAAAAAACAGTACCTTGCGCACAACCAAGAAATCACCAACAGACAAATTAAGCTCCACATCGCTCTCAGCTTGGTATGATTGAATGACCTAAGGAAAAGAGTATATAAAACTAGATAAAGCATTACCTCTCAATACAAATGCAAATTTCAATAAATTAAAAGAAAACTGAAGAAAGGCACTACATTATCAATGAATTGCAAAAATCCTGTTGTCGACTAAAAATAGGTCCCTCAAATCCACTTAAAACAATGGTGTTTTTTTTTAACAATGTGATCAGGAATGAGAAGTGACAATAAGGCACTACTCTATAAGAGTAGAACTAGGGTGTGATGTGCTCACCAAGCCCTTTGGTGAGCACACCTCCAAAAACCGCATTTTCAAAGTTCAAATAGTCGATTCGAACCTTCCAACGTGTTCTTCATATTAAAATGTGCTTGGAGACCAAATTTTACATTTTTTGGAAATTTTACTATTTTTCAGAATTTTTGAAAATCAGTGTTTTTTGAATTTTTTTTTTATTTAATGAAAAGTGATGATTTTCAAAAATTCTGAAAAAATAGTAAAAAATTTCCAAAAAATGTAAATTTGGTCTCCAAGCACATTTTAATATGAAGAACACGTTGGAAGGTTCGAATCGACTATTTGAACTTTGAAAATACGGTTTTTGGAGGTGTGCTCACCAAAGGGCTTGGTGAGCACATCACACCCTAGTTCTACTCATAGTATAATTATAGACATATCTATTTCAAGGTTCATTGATGCAATATTGTAAGTAACAAGTTTTTAATTAAAATGCTAATATATGTTTTTCAACTGTGGTTGATACTGTCGTTCTGTTCTAGTTAAGCTTACTAATGAATAAAACTAACAGTAGTAAACAAAAGTAACAGCAGGGGACATTCTGTGAAGTTCTCCAACAAAATCCAAAAATTGAAGAGCTAGGGGGTCTTTTAAAAATTTAACGCCAATGTATAACCTCAGCTAAGTAGTATTCCATGGTTTTGATTGCTTGACCAATAGTCTCACTTGCAGACACCCCGTTGACTTCTTCATAAGAGGGAGGAGGTGTCGCTGAATCCAGCAGACCTGGCCGTGGGGCCCCCTCAATTCTCTGACGCTCTGAAACCATCTGGAAAACAAAAGTTCACTTCTTGGTGACACACTTTTTTTCATTTTTTTGTCCAAATTACACCCCAAGCACTAACAAAAAAAAAAAAACAGCTCAGCATCCAAACAGGTCAAGGTAAGTCCATACAATTCGTCTTTATATCCAAACATCCCACAAACTTCATTTCCTTTGCTTAAAACTCCAAACAGGTCAAGGTAACAAAAGTAACTAAATTACCCTACAATTTTTCATCTCAACTTAACTATGACACTCCAAACAGGTCAAGTATTGAAATTCTCTTTATTTGATTTAGCATAATTAAAATTTAAGAATATAGAAGGAAAGACTGAGTTAAAAAGTAGTGAAAATTGTCGTCAATCAATAAAGTGCAAAACATTTTTATGACATTCATTTTAAGGTTGAGTTGTATTCTCCGCTGAAAAATTGCAAGTGGCATATACTGCAAATTCTTGTTGTTTGTCAAAATCCCTTCTTTTGCAAAGAAAGCAAAATGGAACTAACTCGAAAGTACAGCATACGCAATTTAAAAGTTACAAATACCTCTTTTTCAAGTTGCTCAAGAATCTGTAGCGCTTTCTGGTGGTATGCTCGCTCGCATTTGACCTTCAAAAAGAAATTTGTTTGTCAAAAATCATGTCAGACTTCATAATGGAACATTGAGTTGTGTAGATACATAAGAAAACCAAGTCTGAAAGTTATTATATGATGCTGTCTGATTTGCACAACCTCGGCAGAAATATATGGAAAAATAAAAATATAAAAGGTGGTCCTTGCTGAAATCGCTGGAAAACTACCTCTGACTTTTTCTTTCCATCTTTATTTTTTGTTTTTGTTTTCTCAACTGTCTGAGGCAAATAAACCCTAAACTGACAAATGCACCCCCTCATAAATATTTTCCTGATAAAAGCTAGATCAAATTACAAAATTCCCCTCAATTTTCAAACAACTGTTATGGTTCCAAAATCAGCTGTCATCCCTAGCATCGTACGTATATTAGTCAACAAACAAAAGAGAGTGTATACCGCATTAACAAGACATCACTTGATTAGTATTTCCTATTCTCCCAATGACACTTCAACCAAAAGTAGAGTGTTCAGGAATTAAAATGTGACACGGTGTTAAACTAGGACCTTTTCTGTAATTTAGTAAAAAGAACCAAAAGTTTTGATAATAACAGTTGATACCACGGTGATGAGTTTCTCTAAAGTGGTGCTCTGTTGGTCGGCTTCTACAGCAGCCATGGCAAGAACCGCTTCCTTGCCTAAACACCCCATGTTTGACTTCAGTTCTCCAAGTTTTGACTCAGCCGTTTCTAATTTTGAAAATATATCGCTATTTCCAGGTGATTCTCTTGCTCTCATTTGCCGTTTTGAGACTTCTACAGCCTGTTCAAAAGTGATTTAATTATTCATGTTATATTGCAAGTTATATTGCAGTAAAAAAAAAAAAGATTGGGTTAACACCTGTAGAAACTTGAATTAAGCAAAAGATGACCAAATTGACAATAAGCTTTTTTTTTAAATACTTTCTTTTGAATCTCCTCATGAGATAAATTTTGAGACCCAGAGTACACATTATCTCCTAAATTTAAATAGGAGTATATGATAAACACTTGTAATAGTTAGGGACAAAAGTGTGAAGATGCAGCAGGATATACTTTTTCAATCAAACTATCCTAACAATATTTTGAGCCTTCTGCAAATGAATCGAATAATATTCAGCCCTAGTCCGAGAAATGTTGTTATTATTTGTAGTTATGCTCCACGGATATGAGTATCGTATCTGATATAATATGGATACAGCAATACGGCATTTTTACAAAAACTTAGGATATGATATTCCTATATACATATTGTAGTTTTTATTATTCCTCCAAAAGGAAACTATATATTGTCAATAAAATAAAATTTTAATTTTTCCAAATAGAAGTATGAAAATAAAAAAAATCAGAAGTATGGAAATCAATGGTTTAAGGTTAATAAAGTACAATTGCACATATGTATCAATGGCTTGATTAACTAAAGAGAATATTAGAAGGATGCACGATTTTAGAAAAAAAAAAATCAATTTTATAAATGGATAATATTACAAATGTGTTAATTCAATAATGGGATAGAAAAAGCATAAATATGTATATTTTTTTACAAGGACTGTAATGTAAATTTTAGATTTTGACTTTTGAAAATCAGTGGCACTGCAAAACCTTAGCTTTGAGGATGAGCTCAGTTAGAAGTGAAAAGCAAAGTTATTACTATTTCATATATATAATTGGAGAATATTATTACCGGGGTTTGGTCCACTTTTCATTCCATTGCAATAATTTTAGTCCCACAACAACTGTTTTACTTCCTTGATCTAGGTACCTCTTATAATTACAAGGGCTCCGCACTTAGAAAAATATTAGATTCACCATCTGGCGTATCTGATATGTATTGTTTGCAAATCATAGGCGTATCCATAACAGGTTCGGTTACAGGAGCTAATTTTCCATATCAAGATAACATAGATTTGTACATATGATGAATTAGAGCATGGCATTGCCATTCATTGAACAATTAACACAAGTGTACATAAACTTATGTATGATATTCGTAGATTAGTATAACCCCATACTAAAAATGTGGTTTAATGGCAATATGGCCGGACTTGATATTTAATTCCCAAATGAAGTCGTAAAACGAACAGAATTCTCACTCGATTTGAATAAAAGAATTGGAAAAGATCAGACCACTGGCCATGACTGGTACCAAAACATTACCAACCGGTAAACACAGGCATGCCAACAAACTGATATAGTGAGACAAACCTGAGCTTCGGCTTCTTGGCGAATCCGGTCATATCTCTGTGCCAGGTGGCGCGCATCCTCAAGAGGTGCACCCATCACCATTGCTCTCAGTGTCTCCGCCACCTGTCATACATTCAAACTCAATATATAAATATATATAATATCACTCATAATAAACTCCAAGAAAACCTACTATTGATCATGTTACCCATTTGACCTCATCTGAAATAGAAAAAAAAAAACCTGGCCAAGGGAGCTGAGCATTTCTCTTCGATCCTTCTCTATCTGAAACCGTGCTTTGGAAAAACACATAGCAGCTTTTGATAGAGTACTCCCACTGGTACACGTGTTCTCAGCACCATATTTCTTGCTTTCCTCAGCCAATTTATTTCCTACAATAAATGATTTTAAATTTTTAATCCCATTATAGTAACATAAACAATAAATTCCACCAATGAAAACATTTCATACCGTACCTGTTTCAACCTGCTTGAATCCTGTTACAATGTATCCTTCCACACCACGAACTATGTCCCGCTGAAAATGCTGAAATTTACAAAACAAAAAAAATGCAAAAATTATCATTATATGATAAATACCCATAAATGCAAAAGTGATAAGAGAAAAGATTTAATTGAGACCTTAGCAGTCCTGGTAGATGTGAATAGCTTCTCTAATCTCTGATGTTGCTGTATTTCTGATTCATCAGTAAACAAATTGTCATAGGCTCCATATCCACCAAATTGTTTAAGAACAGCCTGTTTAAATTAGGATCAGATTTTTGATAGCTACACTTCCCAATTATAGGGGTCAAATCAAAGAAGCATTTAATGATTGATAGGGAAATTAAGATAGATCGAGAAAAGGAGAGATGCCTGTTGCTGTCTGGCTACTTGTTCTCTGAGCTTAGAGGCTTGTCTTCGCAGTGACTCCATTGTTGAATTGTCGAGATCTCGAGTAAAACTGTAAAAGAGAGGTGAGATCCGAATTCCTATTTATAATTTATCTACTCTCTCTCTTTCTCTTTCGTTGAAGAGCAATCATCGAATCCATAATCTCTGAGGTAACAGAATATTTATGTTTGGATCACGGCCGTCCGATCGGAATCTGGACCAATCCGGCCTGAGGGAACGCACGTGTCTGCTTTAATAGTCGTGCGGATTCGAAATAAACAGTCCAGATTTAAACAGAAATATTCTGTTACCTTAGGGGATACGAATTCCCCGATGTCCCGATCCCTGATTTCAAAATGTTCAGAGAATGAGGAGGCGTGCAAAGGTTAAAAAATAATATGAAGATGGCGACCGTGTTAGAATATAGAGCGATCACACACTTGACTTTAAAATTATTAAATTAATTTCAAACGAAAAATTCAACTTTTAAAATGAATGTACACTTCAAAAATAGTGTGGTTTATCTATCAAATTTATAAGTTTTTGAATTAACTTAATATAAAATCAAGTATTAAAAAAATAAGATTTATAAGTTGATTTTAATGCGATTATTTTTCGTTATTATTTAATCTTTTGACATTATACTAAATTAATATAAAAATTTATAAATTTAACATGTAAATGTATTACTTGTTGAAGTAGATCGGTTTTAATCGTTTGGATTCGTTGTTTGAAACTAATTCGATATGTTTTGGAGTTAACCTCGTCAAAGATTTGATAAGTTTAAGAACATCATAGTTCTACTCAGCGAGGCTATGGTACTTTGCAAAGCGTGATCGGTCCGTGCTATGGATTTATGTTTTCATTTTTAAAGTTTAAATTGTCAATCTGAACCGCTTAACATGATCATTTATATGAAAATGTACTTGGAGACCAAATTTTATAATTTTTTAGAAATTTGTTTACTGTTTTTTTTAAATAAATAAAAAATCACTATTTTAGGATGATTCAAAATCTTTATATAGGGATATTTTCTACCCATCTAGAAAAATAAAATTAAATATGTATAATTTATCTCTAAGTATATTTTTATATAGAAATTATGTTAAAATGTCCTTAAACAATGTAAACAGAGATATTAAATTGATCCATAACACAGACTGTTCTGTACTTTGCAAAATAACATAGCATAAGGTCCCTCCCCATATAATGCTTGCCAGACCAAGATAGGATGGAATTCTTTGAAAAAAGAAAAAGAAAAAAAAGGCTCACATGGCGGCTAAAGTGAAACCACTTGCAACTTATCACAAAAGAAGACTTTTGGGTATTTAATTGATTGTGTTTTGCTTAAATTTTTATTTAACCAACAATGGATTTTCATTATTAGTTTATGAGTGAGTCCATGGTACTATGCATAGCACGGATTGGTTCGTAATACCGATTAATATTTTTGTTTTCAAAATTCTAACGGTCAATCTGAACTGTTCAATGTGATTCCTATTTCATATGTACTTGCAGACCGAATTTTATATATTTTAGAATTTTTTATGCGTGCTCCGTAATATGAATCAATATTTTCGCTCGATCCGAACCGTTCAACATGATCCCCATATGAATATGTACTTGCAGACTGAATTTTATATTTGTTTACCATTTTTTAAGATAGGTAGAAAATCACTTGATCTGAAAATTATGGGCCATCCAAAAACAGTAATGTTCTACCTATCTTAAAAAATAGTGAAAAAAATCTAAAAAATATAAATTTGGTTTGCATGTACATATTCATAAATATGAGGATTATGTTGAATGGTTCGATTCAACCGTTAGATTTTGAAAACAAAAATATTAATCCGTATTACGGGCCAATCCGTACTATGCATAGTACCATAGACTCACTCTTAGTTTATTACAAAAGTAAATTTTCCTCCTAACTCTTTAACTTTTCGTATCTTTTTTGTAATTATGAGATGAGATGATTTGTATAATTTGTCTTAAATATCTTAAACTATTTCTGTCGTTTAAAGTTGTCTCATCTTATATTCTATACTCCTAAAATTTTAAATACGGTTCTAAAATTAATGTGAAAAAATAATTTATAGTTTTATATTATGTATTTTAAATAGAGAATATAAGTAGAATTTAGAATCAACAAACCAGAAATAGTTCGGAACAACAAATCTGTCCCACCCCATATTAGTATATAACATTTTTAAAATTAGAGAAAATTTAATTTTAGATATAAAGTAGTCAAAATATATAATAGAAAAATCAGTATATTAAATTCATTTAATCTCTAATTAGTGCAGGATTCAAATTTAGTAATAAAAACAGATGCAATTATATAAAGCTGTTCTCACCTCCTCTTGGCAGTTTATTTTGTTTTCATTTCTTTTATCTCTATCTTATTTTCTCTCGCCTGAAGTTGCCTCTCTCTCTCTCAATTTCGCCTCATTCAAACTTGCTTTGGTATTTGCTTTGAATTGTACAGACTTTGTCATGGCCCCCACTCAGCATGATAGGTAATTTTTTTTCTATTAATTATTTTTTGCTTGTACTAGCTTTTAATTGTGCTTTTTGTTAGAGTTCAATTATCTAGTATTCTTTAGGGTTGAAATTTGTAATTGTATTCATCACATTGATCTAGAAATATTAATTCTATTGGTCATTCAATTTTCAAAATATAATATTACTAATAAGTGGTTCAGCTATATATAATTTGTATATCTATTGAAGAAAGATGCACCGAAATTCTTAATGATTTATTCATTTTAGTTAATTATTCTCAAGTTAAAAAGGTGTTGAAACTTCAGTTAGAAAAATTTTAATTTTTTATTTAAATATATTTGCTTAATATCTATGTTTATAATATTTTATAAATTTGAGGGCTATATGAATTCTCATATTCAATTAATTCATTTCAGCTTCTTTCTTAATATAACCATCATCTAATTATAATTTGCATTCTATTTTCTTAATTTATATTGCGCATCTGAGATAAAAAAGAAAAGTATCTTAATATTCTCTCATTCTACTATCCGTTGGGATCCAAAAACAGAAAAATAATATTCCATGATTCTTTCACATGATATATTTTATTTTGCTTCAATTTAATTAAATTCAACTGCTGGATATTGTGGAGTATAGTTAGTTACTTACATAGTCGTGCCTAAGAAACAACAACTTCAAATTATCCAAATCTTGCACGATTGAGATGAAATACACTTTAAGACAACACTTCACGCAATTCGGATAATATTATTTCAATTCAATTTATTTTGATTAACTGTTATTTATCTGAATTTCTAAAATTTTACTCTCAAATAAAAGGTTCATCAATAAATAATTGTAGGAGAGGAAACCATAGTATTTCTACTTTGGAAGATATTAGGGAGTATGTGAGAAAGATCAAGTCAAAGGCACCGGACTTATATACAAAATTTGGTGATATTCTCAAGGATTTCAGGAGCTCTAAGTATGTATTTGTTCCTTAATTTTTGCCTTTTCATATTTTATAAATTTACAATTTTGTCCAAATGGAGACTTTAATGCAATGCTTTTTAATTTGTAGAATCAATATGCATGAGGTGAAGTACAAAGTGACGAATCTCTTTCGTGGCCATGATGATTTATTGCAAGGTTTTCACAAGTGCATCAAGGATGACCTTACTACAATTAGGTCGGTACCAAATATATTATACTCCCTGTTGGAATCCAAGAAAAGAAAAGAAAATTCTTTGATTCTCCCACATGATATTTTTTATTTTTCTTCAATTTAATTAAATTCAACTGATGGATATTGCGGAGTATCGTTTGTTACTTGCATAGTCGTGCCTAAGAAACAACAACTTCAAATTATCCAAATCTTATACGATTGAGACGAAATACACTTTAAGACAACACTTCACGCTGTTCGGATAATATTATTTCAATTCAATTTATTTTGATTAACTATTATTTATCTGAATTTCTAAAATTTTACTCTCAAATAAAAGGTTCATCAATAAATAATTGTAGGAGAGAAAACCATAGTATTTCTACTTTGGAAGATATTAGGGAGTATGTGAGAAAGATCAAGTCAAAGGCACCGGACTTATGTACAAAATTTGGTGATATTCTCAAGGATTTCAGGAGATCTAAGTATGTATTTGTTCCTTAATTTTTGCTTTTTCATATTTTATAAATTTGCAATTTTGTCCAATGGAGACTTTAATGCAATGTTTTTTTAATTTGTAGAATCAATATGCATGAGGTGAAATACAAAGTGGCGAATCTCTTCCGTGACCATGATGATTTAGTGCAAGGTTTTCACAAGTGCATCAAGGATGAACATACTACAATTAGGTCGGTACCAAATATATTATACTCTCTGTTGGAATCCAAGAAAAGAAAAGAAAAAATTCTTTGATTTTCCCACATGATATTTTTTTTTCTTTCTTCAATTTAATTAAATTCAACTGCTGGATATTGCGGGTAATCATTAGTTATTTTCATGGCCGTGGCTAAGAAGTGACAACTTAGATTATCTTAGTTGTGATTTCAAATCTTACATTATAGAGATGAAATACACTTAAAGACAACGTTTCACTCAATTCGGATAATATTGTTTTTATTTAATTTATTGTGATGAACTTTTTAACTATCCGAATTTCTAAATTTTAACTATCGATTAAAGGTTAAATGCGACGGAGTATGTGGAAAAGGTCATATCAAAGGCATTTTATGGCCAAACACCAGACTTATTAACAACATTCCGTGATATACTAATGGATTTCGCGACCTCTAAGTACGTTTGTGTTCCTTAATTTCTTGATTTTTATATTTATAAATTTACTATTTTTTGCAATGAAGATTTTCCCGATATTTTTATTAAAACCCCCAAAAAAAAACAAATTATCAAATCTGCTCCCACTCCAAAGTTATAATTATTTCTACCCTAACCGCCCGTGGGCTGGGCGGTCCACTTTTCCTACCCGACCGCCCAGCCACTGGGCGGTCCACTGCCATTATCTGACCGCCCAGCTGCTGGGCGGTCCGCTATAAAACCCTATAAAAGGAGCTTTTCTCTCTCCAGATGAGCACAGTATTCATTCTCCACACCCACAAAAATTCCAGAACCGAATGAGAGAGCCGTCAGAGGCGATTTTGAGGCGATTGAGCACAGTAATCCCAGCACAGTAACCCCAGCACAGTAACCCCAGCACAGTAATCCCAGCACAGTAACCCCAGCACAGTAACCCCAGCACAGTAACCCCAGCACAGTAATCCCAGCACAGTAACCCCAGCACAGTAACCCCAGCACAGTAATCCCAGCACAGTATTTCCAGAACAGTAACCCCAGCACAGTATTTTCAGCACAGTATTTCCAGAACAGTAATTCCAGAACAGTAATTCCAGAACGGAAATATGTTGGTTGCACTGTATATGGGCGGGAAGTTTACCCGGGGTGCGGAGGGAGCACAGTACACCAAGGAAGCAGCCTACGGCTTTGAGGTAAATGAAAATACCTCATTTGTTGAACTGAAGGGGATAGTTTATGAAAAAATTGGTGTGAACCCCAACCGGTGTGATATAGATTTAGCTACCCGGATTAACACAGTTAGTGGTGGTAGACCTTACTATACCAGGTATCCAATAACTGATGAGTCGGTATGGAGGAGTGTTTACAACACTTTTCAGACACAGGGGGTAATGGTAATGGACTATATTCAAGGAGAGTTCAGCGTGAAGCCGGGGTTGGAACATCTAGGGAAAATAGAGGTTATGATCACTCGGGT